>WAAB01003357.1:0-63405 GCA_013389865.1 Piaya cayana | reverse complement strand
CTTCTTGGCCACCTGGGCACACTGCTGGCTCATGTTCAGTTGGCTGTCAATCAACACCCCCAGGTCCCTCTCCTCCTGGCAGTTTTCTAGACAGACCTCTCCTAGTCTGTAGCTCTGCATAGGGTTGTTGTGCCCCAAGTGCAGGACCCAGCATTTAGCTGTGTTAAACCTCATTCAATATTATTCAATTCAATATTATTTTCAGAGGATACATGCAAAAATTCATTTTCTTTATTTCAAAGCACATGTTGCTGTAAAATTTTATGGGAAATGGACTTTCAGGTGTATAAGGATGTGCATGATCAGACTCCTCATTGACCCTACTACTGACATTGCTGAAATATTGTAAAAAAAAAAAAAAAGTATTGGTTATAAGTGATAATATCCTTCCTGCATGTTTTCTTGATCTGAGCAAGCAATTTTTTCCTGATTTTTTTCTTTTTTTACTTTTTTTTTTTTTTTCTTAGTTCTTCAATAAAAAAAAACCCAAAACCAAAATGAAATAGAAGAGGAAATGCTTGGAGCTACCATTAATGTTTAAATATATTTCTAAATGAATCCTAGTTACTGAGAGGCCCCATTTATTTTGAATCATAGTAATTTCAATAGTGGCTGAGTCTCTGATAATTAAACTGTATAAATAATTTTGTAGGTACTGGATTAAAATTAATAACGTGGTATCACAATCTTCTTGCAAGAAATGCGTTCAAGTACTGCAAGAGAGAACAAGTTTTTAATGTAGTTTTAAAATGGAAATGTAGAAATTGAAAAATATTTTTGAACAGATTTAAAAGATTGCATGTAACAAACTAGTGGCATTGACTAGTACTGACACTCTCACTAAATGCAATCCCACAGTATTGGGACAGAAATTCCTGTTTCAAGACATAAAATGACAGGTATGTGTTTTAAGAAATTATGTATTATCTACAAAAGCAAATTTTTAAGACCAATGGAATTTTTAATAATCTTCTAGAATCCTCTCTGGACCACATTTATTTTGAATTTTTTTTGCAGGCTTTTATTGTTTTTATAGAAAACTGTAATCTAGGCTCTGCAAGTGATTTCATAAATTCATTTGGTAAAGTCTATTCTGTTTAAAACTGATACTTGAACACTAATTTTATATTAGTTCTCATTTTAACTCCTTTTTATTTACTTATATTTCATTTACCTTTTAAGTGTGGCTTTGGTGTTTAACCTTAACTCCTCACAACACATGAAAAACAGAAGAAAATAGATTTTGTCCTAGAATTTAATAGAAGACTTTTGACTGGTTGCTCCACGAATACTCGGTCAATGTATGTCATGTCTTCATCACAGCTGGCTGAAAATGTTAGCCCTGGAATTGCAGAAAGACTGTTATTTAATGTCTCTAAACAAGTTAAGCATACTTTTTTTACCTTAGATGTAGTAAGTACAAAGCCAATATATATAGTACAAATGCAGCCATTTCAAGTTGACTGATGTTTACGAGCAATAGTTTCATCACTCTTTGAAGGGCATTCCTACCCAGCTAATAAGATGGATTGTCTTGTTTTACAGCCAACTTCAAAGGTACTGGATGAGATGCCAGAGTTTCTGATGAAAATATTTCAGTTGTGATGAAAAGCTCTTTTAAAAAGTTGGACTTTCTTTTTCTCTTCCAATTTTAACTTAAGCTCAAAGCTGTTCAAATATTTCATTCTAAACGTCAGCATTTATCTACTTTCTCATGAAGATCAACTTCCATTCCTGAGAAAAAGTTGTTTTCAAAAATGAGTGGAATGTCCTGTGAGTGGAAAGAGGAAGGATGAAACCACTATTAATGATTAGAATCAGGATATCTGTCCTACCAGTCTTATTTTCTACATTGACAGTTACCTTTGATTATTTTTCATAAGCTAATATTAAGAAAATAAAGTTGGATGGTTTAAAAAAAAGTTTTAGATTTTCATGGTTTGATTTTTTCCTGTAGTATGTCTTACTCTATTGCCTCCTGAGATCCATTTAATTTTCATGGCATCACAGCTTTCTCGCTGATCCAAATGAATGTTGACATTTGAAGTTTGTTGATTTACAAAATGTCAGATAATTATAGAGAGAAAATGAATTACATCCTCTTTTCTCCAAATGAATGTTAGTGTCATGTACTAACCTGGGATTATGAAAAAGTTAGTTATAACTGGTGTGTTATAAAACAGTGTTTTATTATGATCCTGTGAGTCTTTCTGTAGTCGTGCAGGGAAAGCTGCAGTTTTACATAATTCTTTTGCTTTTGATATATAAGTAAAGCGGCTGGTACTTTTTTTCAGGAAGCTTTCTAATAATACGTCAAAAATATCTAGTTATGGAGAAGGTTATGGTACTTATTCTAAAGAAAATAGTTAAAAACCTGGGGAAATTAATACTGCTGCAATTATTAACTTAAAAAGACTATACAAAAGTGAAAGAGAATGCTTTTATCTTCCACTTTCTGTTCATAGTATGGTAAAAATAGTATTACTAAGGATGACATCACTTCCAATTGGGTTTTGTACTAACCTTTTTGTTCTTGTCACCTGATCCCTTTACTGAATGTTGAGTCTGTGGATGCAATACCTAATTCAATAAAGCTGCTTCTTTTTTTCTGATGTGATTTGCTTGGCTGACCACTCTATGTGTTTGACATGCTGTAGGACTATTTTCAGCCTAATTCACTAGCAATATTGATATAATTCTTTATTTTAAAAAGATATATATATATATATATATCTGACCACACAGCATACAACTGCAAAAGTGCAGATCTGCCATAGTGATCATTTGTCATCGCAGGATGCAGTAGGCTCTAAGTATTCATTTCAAAATTTCCCACCATTCCAAAGATAGCTTTCCAAACTGTGGCAGGAATGTAAGTAGGAGCTATAGCTGTGTACTCCTGTCCTTCTGATCACTCAGGCAGCTTGAAGTATTATTTCTGAGGTGAAGGGAGGGGACATTCCTCATTTATTTGTAGTCATATGAACCATGCATCCAAATTGTTGTCTTTGAAATGTCAGCGTTATTCTTTTAAAATGGGAGAAGTAACATGGGTATAAGGATATCTAGGAGAGCTGGAAATCCACTCTGCCATTTACCTTTTGGTGCGAGCTCTTCATGTCATTTTTTCCCCTCTGGGCAGTCTAGTAAAGAGTAGCCCCAGTTTCAGCTGAGAGCTTCAAGCAGTGCTGAACTATGAACAATAATAATTTAAATTAAAATGAGTTGGTTAGGCAAAAATATTGTTAGGTAGATTTTTTAGAAGATACAATAGGAGATCTGGCTCCCATCCAGAGCATCCTTTCCCAAAGTTCATTCTGGAAAGAAAAAGAGCCATTTCCTACTTAAAATTTTGGTCTCTGAAGCATCTAAGTTATTTATCACAACTTGTTAGGTATGAGAGCTCCAGCTGCACTCATCCTGGCTGCCAAAATCTCCAGCTACAGACCTGACAACTTATACAGTTATTCACAGATTTGAATTTTTCAGTCTGTGACCTTTTGAAAATTTGTGGCAGCATGAAATTCAATTAGTTACTTATCTAAAGGAATAACAGAAGGGATCCGAAAGTGCTTGTATTATTAATTTTCATGTAAATTTCCTAATATGTTTTTCCTTAGTACATTTGTGGTTGGGATATCTGGAACCATCTTATTTTTCTCTGGAATAATGTTTGAGTTTTATTATTTTATTATTTTACACAGAAAACCCACACAAAAAGATTGTATCAATCACTCACTTCACACTTCTCCTGAATTGTTGATGAGTTGGAAGTATCGTGATCACAGTTGTTAGATGCTGACAGCAAACAGCAAAGTTAAAGATACTTGTAAAGAGTAAAAACATTGTGGGTTTTTTTCTGTTTCATTTATTAAGCATCAGAAAAGAGATGTAATTTTTGATGATTCCTTTGCTTTTGGCTGGTGCCTAAAACACTGTACAAAAGTAAAGTCTTCTAAGTATGATTTCCAAAAAGACAGCCCATTTTTAGAAAGTGAAACCTTAAGTTAATTAGAATGCTTGAATCTTTTCAAATGTGAGTTCATTTCCTCAGCCTCACCTGGTGGAAAACATATGGTGGCATAGCAGCGAAGTGGCTTTTCACCAGCTAGATTTATATGCTATACTGCATGATCAAGCACAACCAAAATGTTTTCATTCATCTCATTCTGGGAAATTTGATGGGACATTAAATGACAACAGTGTACAGGTATTTCACTATGGAACATTTCTGAAGAACATGAGGTTGCATTACGTAGTGAACAGATGATAGAATTAGGTACTGAGGGCTTTGGGAAAGCTTTGCTATTTCTTGCAGCATGATATTGATCTTTCAGCAGATTTTATTTTTGGAATTGCTCCTTAAAAACTTCAGAAAATACCTCAGTGGTAACAATTTTGAAACAAAATTTCTTTTCCACTTGAATATAAGAATAGATGAAAACAACCCCCTTTTTAAGAATTTCAAAGCATGTAAAGAAAAAACAGGTATTTCAAAATTAACAACCACTACATTTTCTATAGGTCTGTACAAAAATAAGGGAAGATGAATGAAAATGAAACAAAAGCAGATCTGTAAGAACAACTTTGAAAAACACTTTTTCATTTCAGATTAACACAGACAACTAAGGCAAATTATTAATTTTTCTATTGAGTAAAGGGAGGACAGGGCCTAATCTGATATACAGCTGTTTCTAAGTAAAACTTAAGATATTGATTAAAAGTTCCAGTTTACAATTGTCATTGACAGTTACTATGGTGGTTCCTTTTGCTTGTAAAATAGATTAGTTCTTCAATATAAGTAGGTAATAATTACTTTTTTTTTCTATATTTGCATTCCTTTCCGTACAGTGTATTACTTGCTAGTTCATTCTACTTGTTCAGCACTTTGAAAAATTTTAGCTTGCTGTAAGATGAATATTCATGGCTGTTATGAACATAAAATATTTCAATGTTTTACCACTTCATGGAAAATGCAATTAATGAAATAGTGGTGAAATGGAAAACATATACTATAATGCACCACAGTCATTAAATGGAAGAAAAATTATGAAATAATTCAGAATGATTGTAGCAATGAGTATTCTGTGCTATTTGATTCTTCACCCAAAAAGTGTGATCTAGAAATCTGGCATTTGGCTTCATACTGAACCTATAATCTAATGAGAAAACTAACAATTTTTTTTTCATACTAATAGAAGACTAATTTTATTCTAGTTAAACTAACAAATGCTTCTATGTTTCTGAGATTTGTTTCTTGTGTGTTTGCCACTTTCTTTTATCTTACATAACTCTGTATAGCCAGTTTTCTTTGTCCACTTGATAGTGCTTATGTATTTGCTCCTAGTGTAGATAATAACCTTAAGAGCATGTCCCCCAAATTAACTAGAGTGGCTGAAGTTCCAACTTTTAGCCAGATAAAATACGAAAGAAAATGGCTTTCTATAATTAAGCATGAAAATCCTATTGAGTTTTGTAACTTCCCTTGAATAGCAAGTTTCTTGTCTTCATTTGTAAATAGTAGATTCAGTTTTGAATAGAGGATTAAGACTGCTTTCAGACTATGTAACCAAACAACTGGTAATCCTTATTATCATCTTAGTTCTATAATAGGCAGTTTCTAATCAGAAGAGCATTTTGATGTCAGCTCAATGTCTTCTGAATTAGATTTACTATCACTTGATAAAATGCAACATCTTTAATCAGAAAAAATGTAATAGAATGTAACACAAGCAGCAATCTTTTGACATCAAATACAAGGCTACCCTGTTTTTGTGAAATCAAGGATGAAGGCCCAACATGACAGTCTGGTTTGCAGCAGTAAGATGACAGTGTGTTCATTCTAAGCCAAGGGAAAAGGAGTGAAATATAGAATGACTCTTGGTGGCTTTCACTATTGCTTTTATTCCTAGCAGCCCTGATAATTACAAGAAATGCTTTAATTTTTACTTTATGAACACTGAAGAAGGCATTAGATTGGTCACAATAGTTTGCTTCCCATTTTTTTATCAGATATTGTTGAAAAATGGGAGGAAAGGAGAGTGATTCTAAGAAATAAAAACAATGTAGTTAATGGAAATCAATCTGTTTTGCATACTGTAGTCTTAAAAATCTACTTTGATTCTTACTGATTTTGTGGATGGCTTCACAGGCTATTGAAATATAGCTGTGAATCACATTGCTGATGCCATGACCTTCCAGGTCTTGTCATTTGATTCAGTTTTTTTAGATTTGTTTCACGTTCAGTAACTTGTTAGGCAGTTAGATTTCTGGCTATAAAATAGTTTTTGAATAGCATGAGTCATAAAAGCAGAAGAAACTGTTTTATGTCGAGATTGTAGGGTTTATTAAAGGACTTATATACAGTGACAGACTTTCTTATGGCTTAGAAACTTTACCTATTGTTTTCTTTTCATGTCAAACTCATAGCCTTCCCAGTAACACTTGTTGATTCTCGCTACTTTGTTATAAAAACAGGAGAAACACAAACAATATGTTTTTCAAATTCAAGAAAATTAAAGACACTACAGAAAATTCTAAAGGGGCAGATGTGGTAAAAGAATACTAGGTACTAAGAAGCAGGAAAGGTTCCTTAGAGTAAAAGACATTTTATTATGGAACAGTCAAATTGTTGCATTGATTGAAGAGGGTAGTTGAGTAGAAGCAGTTTAAAAAAATTGAAGAAATGCTGAAAATTATTTGAAATTCAGCTTTTCAGTTGAATGAGTTTACAGTATTGAATTTCCCTTCAGTTTCTGATTGAAATAATTTCAGGCAACCTCCACTGTTTATTGAGTAGAAGGGTCATAAATTTTAACAGATCTATTAAATAAATGATGCAACTGCGATGAGCAGCATAGAAATACCTTTATAAATGAATGGATGTGGCTGTGTTTCAGATACCATGACATTGTTTTGAATGGAAGAAGTTTCATCACTACACTCTTGCCACTAGTGATAATATTCATGGTAAGAATTCTGTAGCTTAGAAAACATGAAGAACCTCAGTTTCATGAATGTTTAGTGAAACACTGGTTCCACTTGAATTAGTGCCTCAGTTCCCACAGATTTTATTTCCTTCCATTGCCTGGATTCCGAGTTTTAGGTTCTGAAGCACCTGCTACTTGCCTGAGTACACTCTCATCATGTTAGATTTGGCCCAAAAGAGTAAGGTAAAGTTCTAAGATAAATGAATGCCACAATACTGAGGGAAAAGAAATCCAGGCCAAAGTACCTTTCAGACAACACTTAGAAAAGAAATTAGATATTAGGACTTCCCGCCCTCCCCCCCCCCCAGCTCTTGGAGTCTTATGGACTGGCGGGACACTTGGGTTCACATCTGAAATCAAGACGAGAATCTTTTAGTCTCTCTGTAATGTAACACCTGGGGATATTAGGTGACATTCATCCTAAGTGTCTTTGTCATCCTTCCTAAAAGCATAAAGGACTAAAAAAAAATCAGAGTAGAGTCCCTTTCTTTTCAATGCACAGTGAAATGAGATGGGGCTATAGATGTGTTCTTGATTTTCTTATGTGATCTGTCTTAAATAGTAGATATCACCTGAACCTCATTCTATTTTGTTTATCAGCACAATTTTTAAGGCATTTATTTACGGTTGTTCCTCTAAGTTTACGTTACTTTATGGATTTTTCTCTTCCTTAGAGAGCTCTGTATGCCTAGCTGTGAGGCTCATGAGTGGAAGCTGTTTCTGTTTGGAAAGCTGCTGTATCAGTAAATTCAGGCTATATTAGGAACATGGTGCATTTTTCCAAATTGTAGCCATCTAAAGATTAGGTGTCAAACTTGAGCTTATTGTCCAAGTTCTGTTTCTAATCAATGAAGAGTGTTGGGTGCCACCAAAAGAAGATGTAACTCGCCCATCTTAGAAAATTACCTTGGTGATTTTCCTTGCTCTTTACTGTGACATTATCTGGATGTCACATCTGAGTTTCCTCTGACTCTGTACTGCAGCGTCAGTCACCTTGTAGTGTGAAAAGGATGGCACTGAAAATAGGAGTACGTATGAGCACACACATGGAGGCACACAAAAGCTGTTTCTTACAATCTTGTTTACTTAACAGTTTTGTAATAACAATATTTATATATGTGATTACTGAGTTCACAGTAACGAAGTTTGGTGATCAGCTAACGAAAAGCAATGATCTTTCCCTATCAAAGGGGAAAGGAGGAACACAAGGGACAGCAAGGGCTGTCATTGAAGTCGCAGCATTCATGGGGCACAGCATCCTTAATGAGGGAGACAATAATGAAACAATTCTCTTAGTGCTTGCTTTCTTCTTGTTCTTGTTGGGATCTGACTCTCTTTTACCTTCTGTTATGACCTTTGTATTCTGAATGTGTATGATGTAGTTCATCTATGTTGGATATATGCTCTTTTTGCTTTCTCCTAGGCATTAAATCCTAGGCACTTGAATTTGCCAGTTGCAATTTGTACTTTAATCTTTCAGACCTCTGATACCATTCTGTGCTTGCACTTTCAAGGCATATGCTGTGATCCTGTGCATGTATTCCTGGAGGCTTCTGCTGCTGAGAAACCTTGTTAGAACTTTACTCTTAAAATAAGTTAAATGGGGCATTAGGAGTAGAAGTACTTGATGTTATTAACTAAATTGGCTAAATGTCTTTTTATCTGTGGAAATTCTACATGTTTAATTAGTATGTTAACAGTAAAGCTCTTTAAGATAAATTAGAAGACTATGAAATCTTATTTTCAGTCTGTTTTCTTAGGGTTTTTTTAGGGGGGGATTGTATGCCGAGATCAACTTCAAATCCAACTTCAGCAATTCTATGGATAATGTTCTGGCTAAGATGTTCCCTGTCAACCTCACCTTCATAAGTTCTTCTGTCCTTACATTTACACTTCCTGTGCCAGATCTGCATAAGGCTGTATGACTTATGTGAAAAGTAGCACTTGTCTTGACATGTGAAAACCAGGACCCCAGCTAGTGCTCCTTTTTATAGAAGGTGAAATTTATGCCAAGATATACTTTTTTAAGGGCTCTTCAGTAAGACTTTGATACTGCAGGTGAGCCAGGCTGAATCTTGTATAGTACATGCATCACAACAGGCATACAAAGGTCATGCTGTATGTTAGAAAAGCAATGACAGTTTTGTTACTGCTGTTTTCAGTAAGACAGCTTCAGTGTATTAGGATTGGTCACTTGGCTTGCATATTTATAAGTGAGCAGAACAGGCTTAAGCACTTTTTACTGCTAGCATACTTGCATTTTTACTGCTAGCGTACTCTCTAGCATAGTTTTAATCTGCTCCAACAAAACAGACTCTCAGACAGTTCTCAGGAGTAGCTTGTCAAAACCATACGCTAGGATCTGTTCCTGATAGGCATTTTAGATGTTAACGTAACATTCTGAGGATGAAAATAATTCCCACAAGTGAATAAAAACTACTTTGTTGTCAGCAGAGATTAGTTGCTATCCCATTTTATTTACTTTTTTCTTTCTCTAGACCAGTGTAAACCTTAAAAGTACCAAATGATTATTTGGAAGTGATATAGTCTATCTGTGAGGTTTTTTGAGTCTGGTAGCTTTGTGGTATGTACAGGATATTATTCTGCTCTTGTTCATTTGGTTTGTTCCGACTATCTAGTGCCTTGATATCCCTAACACTTGCTCTTTAGGCCAACTTGTGTTCTTTATCTCAACAGTGCATTCACTGAACAGAGAACCTTCACTGAGAGCATTCTCATGTTAAAATTTTCATATAATACGAGTTGTTTTGAAATTTAGGTCCATTTAGGTCATGTGAAGATTTTGAGAGTGAACAAACACCATTAGAATCCCTTGTCCTTGCAGTATCTGTTTGGGTGCTATTGGTATGTCGAAATGATTGCTGGAGACACATCTTCCACATCTCCTTGAAGAATTTATCCATTCCTCAACCCTGAGATCCAGTTCATGTTTAAGAACCTGAAAGATATTTCAAGATCTGATGTTTTGTAAAAGTTAACTCTCAAACCATGACTGAAAACAAGCTCAAGGAAATGTGAAAAGATCAGGAAATTCAAATAAAAAGCATAGTGAGAAGTTTAGAAGAGAGAAGAAAGCTGCACACACATATTAAAATGTGCTAAAACATGTCATCATGGTAGGAGAATTTTCTCCATCAAATAAAATGAGTATCATTAATGCTATAAAAAGAAACAATGCATATCATATATAACAGTAAGTGGATCATCAATTTATCCGAAGATGCTATGTGGTTGTAAGAACCCAAGGATAGATATGTCTAATTGTCATAATGCAAAGAATAAAGTTTCTCATCTTCTGCAATTTGTCATAATGAAGAATTCTACTGAGCCATATAAATACAGCTGAAGAGTGAAATTGGCAGAAAACGTATCAGATCAGGCAGTGCACAAACTGTGGCAGTCAGGCAGCCTGGAATGATTTGTCCAAAATCTATAAAGATGTGCAGTTTTTGAGAGGTGAAGAGCAAATCTGTGTTCCTGTATGGACACAAAACAAAATATTTCAGGCTTACTGTGAATTTTGTAAGAACCGCCTTGCTGAAGAGCTCACAAAACAGCATTGCTGAAGATAGGCAGTTTTGTTCCAAAGGCTTGGCTTCAATGCAAGAGCTGGAATGGGAACATTTTACTATTGCCATTGCTTAATTTTGCAAGTCAGGAGAATAAGTATTTTCCATATTAAGTTGCACACTGCTAATCAGCCCCTTAGAGGAACGCAGAGTTAAAAGAAGAGGTAAACAAGACAAAGAAAAATAGAAACAATGATGCCAAAACAAAACGAACAGCTAATTCTGAAGTTAAACAGAAAACAATTAAGAGTAGACAAAATTAAATGAGGTAATCCCTTCCATTAGTGTAAAAGTGTCAGGCTTGTTCAGCTTCTGGTATCAATGGGTTATAGAGGGTGGGAATGCCAGACCATGCATGTGCTTGCAGTTTAGAGAGTTTCTGAAGTGACAGCAAGGGAGATTTAGGAAAAAAAAAATTGTTTCAAGAGTTAACAGCATGTTTTGGTTTTGATTATTTTTTAATCCAAATCTTGTCCTTAAACTGCCGAGTCTTTTTCAGTACCTATGTTCTGCCCTCACTGGCATACAGAAGAACTTCATTGCTAGCATTATGTTAATGTACATTTATGAATTCTAAATTCACCATGGTTGTTCTAGTGTCTGTCATCACGTAGGGGCTAATTAAATGATAGAATAGAAACATGCAAACTGCCATAGTTGTGCTGCTTCATTAAAGTTCCTGAAATGAGAACGTTCATGAGAACTTGACTTTGAAGTCCTTATCCATAAAAGCTGTTTTTCAAAAGTGCTGCCAGGACAAACTGATCAAGTCAGACAGGCTCTTTTATGACATAATGAACTACGCAGTATCTTTCTTGCAACTGAATCAGCCTCCACAGGAGTTAACAGGGTGTTATATAAACAGGATGCAGGCGCAGGCTGGCATAAATTTGCATTCCTTATCAGCCCTGTCATGTGCACTACTGCTTACGGTCATCAAAACAAACAAACAACAGTTTAGTAGAAGAAAAACACAGAAGGACAATTGGTTTTATATCAAGGTGTTGGCTGCAAATCAAACAAAGTAGGAGAAGTGATTAAGTATACAATATCTGCTGGAAGTAAGAGGCACTTCTATTTTAAGCATCTCTTTACAGACACATATGACTTTCTGTAAAATCACTTTAGCTGAATGTTTATTTTCAGCTAAGAGGTGATTCCCCATCCCCCCCAATTTATGAAAACTGATTTGATACATGAGTTAAGAGCTTTAAAAGGACACTTCATCAGCCTGACGTCTGTGACTGGGAAGATCATGGAACAGATCCTCCTAGAAGCTATGCTAAAGCACATGGAGGACAGGAAGGTGATTCGAAACAGCCAGTATGGCTTCACCAAGGTCAAGTCCTGCCTGGCCAACCTAGTGGCTTTCTATGATGGGGTAACCACATCAGTGAACGCAGGATAAACAATGGATGTAGTTTATCTGGATTTATGTAAGGCCTTTGACACGGTTTGCCCCAGGATCCTTCTCTCTAAATTGGAGAGAGATGGATTTGATTGGTGGACTGTTCAGTGGATAAGTAATTGTTCGATGGTTGTATTCAGAGAGTAGTGGTCAATGGCTTGGTGTCCAGATGGAGATCCATGACAAGTGGCATCCCTCAGGGATTCATATTGGGACCAGTGCTGTTTAATAACTTCATCTGTGATGAGAGAGTGAGATCAAGTGCACCCTCAGCAGTTTTGCAGATGACACCAAGCTGAGTGGTGCAGTTGCAACAGCAGAAGAATGGGATGTCATTCAGATGGCCCTAGACAAGCTGGAGAAGTGGGCATGTGTGAATCTCATGAGGTTCAACAAGGCCAAGGGGAAGATCCTACACTGGGTCAGGTCAATCCGCAGTTTCAATACAGGATGGGGGATGATGTGATTCAGAGCAGCCCTGCGGAGAAGGACTTGCAGGTTCTGGCTGATGAGAAGCTCAACATGAGCCAGCAGTGTGTGCTCACAGTCCAGAAGGCCAACTGTGTCTTGGGCTGCATCACAAGAAATGTGGCCAGCAGGTTGAGGGAGGT
The DNA here is from genome assembly GCA_013389865.1 of Piaya cayana. NCBI lineage: Eukaryota > Metazoa > Chordata > Aves > Cuculiformes > Coccyzidae > Piaya > Piaya cayana. The sequence goes on along the minus strand of WAAB01003357.1, from coordinate 50,807 downwards.
GATTCTGCCCCTTTTCTCTGCTCTTTTGAGACCCCACCTGGAGTATTGTGTCCAGTTTTGGAATCCTCAAGATAAAAAAGATAAGGAGCTGTTGGAATGGGTCCAGAGGAGGCCACAAAGGTGATCAGAGTGCTGGAGCACCTCTGCTTTGAGTCTAGTCTGAGAAGGTTGGGGTTGTTTATCCCAGAGAAGAGAAGGTTCCAAGGAGAGCTTAAAGCGGCCTTCCAGCACCTGAAGGGGACATACAAGAAAGCCAAGGAGGGACTTTTTTCAGGGGCATGTGGTGACAGGACTAGGGGAAATGCTTTAAATTGGGAGGAGTGGGGAGGAGATTTAGACTAGACGTTAGGAAAAAATTCTTCATGATGAGGGTGGTGAGGCACTGGCACAGGTTACCTGGGGAAGCTGTGTCTACCCCATCCCTAGCATTGTTCAAGGACAGGTTGGATGGGACCTTAGTCAGCCTGATCTAGTGGAAGGTGTCCCTGCCCATGGAAGGAGGTTGAAACTAGATTATCTTTAAGGTCCTTTCCAATGCAAACTATCCTATGATTTTGTGATTTTTTTTTTTCAGTCCAAACTGTGGGATAAATGACTATTCTGAGAATTTATAATTTTTTTTTAAAATTGCCATTAGCATGTCAAAGCAGTTTTTCATACAGTGAAATGTTTTCCTTTGTATGCACCAGCAGCATTTGGTGAGAGTTAGGGTACAGCGAGTAAGGATGTTGATCTTTTGTTTCTGAGACTGCGTATAAAGAATCTAGAAGGAGAAAACCAAGCAGCTGAATAGAGAGGATAACTGGTAACATTTGTTTGCGATACAGCTAAGTCTAAAATCTGTTGGATAAAAACCCACAGTGATTTGTTTTAATCCCCCAGTAGGAGAGAAAAAATGGAAATTGTGTAGAAAGACAGGAAATCATGCTTGAAAATTTGAAATCCAACAGATAAATTCCTCCTCAAAGTAATAAATACATTAAAACTAAGTTAGCTGAACCAAAAATTCTTTGAAGCTTTAAACTGTGCTTCTGCTTTCTCTCTGTTCTCATTTAAACTTGTATTTGAAAATTTTCAGTTTACAGGGAGATTGTAATTGCTGTTTCTGAAGACACAGCCAGAGGCTGGAGCTTTAAGCTAAGTTGATATTTTATGTATTTTAGCATTCAGAATGTTGGGAAGAACTAAAATACCATTTTCAAGTGTACATTCAATCTCACATATACAATTCCTTTGCTGTCTAATGGTCTATATAGTGTTAATTTACTGGCAAGTGATCAATCAAAATCATAATGCCCAAAGAAGGATGAAATCTTTTTTACTCTCTTATACCTGTGCTGGAATTATGCACTTCAAAAACTTTGAAAACCTAGAAAAGCAGTTATACAACTTTATTCAGTAAGATGAGCAACTAAGATGTAGGTCTACACTTACTGCATAAAAATTTATTCTGTTTTTTGTTTTTGGTTTTTTTTTTAAGTCCTGAGCAGAAGGATATTCTAAATATACCACTCACTGGTATTACCTGTTCTGTAAAGCTCACATACTTTATATTCCACTAATATTTTTAAGTGATGCACAAGTTACGTCTCTTCAGTCATATCACTGCATTCAATTACACAAGATCCTCTTTCATTGAGTGGTTGAGAAAAGCTTTGTACTTTAGACTGTGAAATGACGATAATTAAGTGACAAGGATACTGGAAAAAGTTTATGTTTGTATCTCTTTCTTCCTTCTTTGTAGAGCAAATAACTAAAATTTAGAACCTAAATATATAAAAATGAAAAAAATGAAGCTTTCTGTACTCCAAACAGAAATATACTGAAATATTAATAACTAATTTTATGCAGCTGAAGTATTAGCTGCTACTTATACAACATTAAAATAAAACAGTTCTAGAAGTTTATGCTCTATATTGCAGTCAAAAGATAGCATTCTACATCATTGATTAATAGTCTGGGATTCAACTATACAACTTTAAATATATTTCTTTAATAAAGAGTTCAATGGTTTGTCTGTAACAAGACAAGAACATCAGCAACACTGAATGAAAAAGTAAAATAAATATACTCTCTATAATAAAATGTAATGGGGAGAGGAACATCTAAAACAAGCATAAGAAGTCCAGGGAGCTGGTTCTGTGCAACTCCCTTGGTTATGTATTTTTCTCTTTATGTTTTATTCAAAAATAGTAGGTTGTTTGGGGTTTTTTGTTTGTTTTTTTTATCCCTGTGGCACTACTCCATCTGCATAGGGCAAGTATATTCCTTTACATTGCTGTCTCCACTGAAATGCATTCATCATTTTTTATCTCTTTTTTTTTTTTAATAATATGTTTTGTAACAGTCTGTTACCCAAGTGGACACTGACACATTTTTGGTAGTAAAGGGAACATTGCAGTGGAGTAGGTTCTTCATCAGATGAAGTGTAAAACAAAGAGACACCCTTTCCAAAAGAAATTCTTTACTTCATACAATTTATAGCTTTCATATAGAAAATAATCTGTAAATCTCTGTGGCCAGACCTGAGAAATCTGGAACCAAACCTGAGAATTTCACACTGGCTCTAAAAACTGTGAACTTCATTTAATGCAAATCATGGACAGTTAAGCACCTGGTGGTATCTATCTTTTTTATTCCACATTGAATTTGAACTTATAACCTGGAAGTAAAGACCCTTTTGTCAAGTGCCTGTTTTATTAACTGTTCAAAGACTTAGAGTGAAATTATAGATTTTACTTTGATTTTTGTATGATGCAAATCAAACCTTTATAGGGATGCTAAATTTTCCAAATATGCCCTGAGGAGTCTAAAAATAATCAAGTGTAAATTGCTTTTAACTTGAAATACCAATAATAACAAAAATATAGATATAATAGAGATTTTCATAATAACTAGAAACTGTGGTGATTAAAACTGACATGTCCTGAATGTCTCTAATTAATGTATTTAAATGCACAATATTTTGTGCTACTGCTGTGCCAAGGAATTAAAAAAAAATCTACTCAAGAATAATCCAAATTTTGCAGCTCTTGAATGCTAAGGCATATTTAAGAAAACTGTGGCAAATGGGATTCTGTATCAAATCTACACCTGCATATCTTTATTGTATGATATATCACCAGCTTTGGTTTAAGTACAGAAATCTAGCTTCATTCTTATTTTACACGAAGGCACAGTCATATCTTGGAAGTGAGAAATATTTGGGTAAGATTAATAAAGTCATCACTGACTAGAAATAAATTAAGAGAAAATGGGTACATACCATAAGGAGAATGGTGTTGCCACTAGCTTCATTTGGTCCAAGGCAGTTAAATTACAATGTGTCTTTCTTTATGAGGCAATTTTTCCAAGAGAAATACTGTTAAATTAGAATGAATTGTGCAGAAATTTAAATACATTGATCATTGTTTTGAAATTTAATTACTGCTACTTCCAATAACAGAATCAGGTATCTTGTGCTTCCTTGTTGAAAAATAAAATAGAGTGTATGAGAATAATGTTAAAGCAAGTTAATCATAACTGGTGGTCTAATTTTCACTTAGAACTTGTTCATTCTATCCAACAGAAGTATTTCTCAAGACTGTAAAGACTGTAAAAATTGTCACTGGAAGTCACTGAATCAATAGCAACAGCTAAAATCCAGAAGTTCCATTTTGCCAAAGAAAGGAAGTTAACCTGGTTCCAGTTCAGATCTGACAGCATTCAAATGTTTTTACGAAAAACCAATATTTGAGAGACAGCTTCTCATTTTTTGACATTTGAAGTGGTGCCAGAATCAGTCTTCCTTATTTTAAATGGGTGCCCTAGGGGCAAGCATTATCTTACAGAATCATAGACTGGTTGGTGTAGGAAGGGACGTCTGGAGATCATCTAGTTCCCTCTCGGTCTTCTTCAGGCTAAACAGGTCTAGGTCTCTCAGCCTTTCCTCAAAGGAGAGGTGCTCTAGTCCCCTCACCATCTTTGTGGACTCTGCTGGACTCCAGTAGTTTCTTGACTTTCTAGAGCTAAGGAGCCCAGAAATGGACACAGTCCTCCAGATGGGGCTTCACTAGAACATTGTAGAGGAGCTGGATAACCTCCCTCAACCTTCTGGCCACAGTCCTCTTAATGGATCCCAAGATACCATTGTCCTTGGTCATAAAGGCATATTGCTGGTTCATGCATAGCTTGCTGTCCACCAGAACTCCCAGTTTCTTGTCTGCAGAGACCAGCAGGTCAACCCCTAACCTGGACTAGTGCATGGGGTTATTCCTCCTTTTGTGCAGGACTCTACACTTGCCTTGATGAACTTCATTTGGTTCCTCTCTATTCAACTTTCCAGCCTGTCCAGGTCACGCTGAATGGAGGCATAGCCTTCTGGAGTATCAGCTACTTCTCCCAGTTTTGTGTCATGAGCAGAAGGCTGAGGATACACACTGTCCACTTACCCAGGTCTTTGATAAGTATGTTGAACAAGGCTTGGCCCAGTACTGACCCCTGGGGGACACCACTGGCCACAGGCCTCCAACAAGACTGCACCACTGATCAAAACTCTCTGAGCTCTGTCATCTAGCCAGTTCTCAATACACCTTACTGTCCACTTATTTAACCTACATTTCCTAAGCATACCTGTGACGATGTTGTGAGAAACAGTGTCAAAAGCCTCGCTGAAGTCAAGGTAGACAACATCCACTGCTCTCTCCTCATCTACCCAGACAGTTATGCCATCGTAGAAGGCTATCAGATTGGTCAAACATGATTTCTCCTTAGTGGATACATGTTGACCACTCCTGATAACCTTCTTTTCCTCCAGATGCTTGGAGATGGCATCCAGGATGAGCTGTTCCATCACCTTTCTGGGGATGGAGGTGGCTGAGTTTCAGTGGAAGAGAGTCATACTCAGTCTCTGTCTCTTCCATGTCCTTCTACATTTTTTTAGGATTTAACTGCTTTTATTTACAGAACTAAAAAATGAATGCATAAAGCAAACCTCCACCTTAAAAAATACATATAGGTTGGTTGCCATGTTATAATGGTCACCAAAATTATTATTAGCATTTTCCTGGTTTGCCTTTTGGGCAAACAATTGCATATTCCATGATTCAACATTTTGTCTTTTCTCCTCTATGCCCATAAAACCACAAATGTGATAACCGCATAAAAATTTCATAGTCCAGTGGATTATGTATTTTTAATAGAATTTTCTTAACAGAAGCTTTACCATTTAGTGATTATTGCTTTCCATAACGTAACTCAGAACTGCAGCACTGTGGCTGTGTTCCAATTTATAAAATTGAAGTCGCTACAGTTCACTAATTTTCCTATGTAGGAAATAAAGTTGTTAGATGTAAATGTGATATCTATTGCTAAGTAATGGATTACATGTATAAACCAAACAGTAATTGTTTTATGGTAGTTATTAAAATGCTCTTTAAGCCTGTACTCAGAATCAAAGTTGAAATGATTAATATTTTGAAATTTGCTGAAATTTACCCTTCTTAATTTAAAGAAATCCCTGCTTATTGATAGAATACTAGAAGTTTGGTGAAAATATTCTAGAAATAATAATATATGATAATATAAATATAATTTACCGTTAATAAAGTGAAATAAATTTTATCTATACTGACAAAGTTTGTTAATTGCAAATGCTACAGAAACAGCTTTTTCTTCAAAGTTTAAATTAGCAGTTTGTTTTTCTGAGATATAATTACAGATATTAGCACTTTTTAAAAAGTGTTTATGCTATCCATATTTGTTGCTGTATTTCTTCCTTGCTTGTTGTATTAGTTTCCCAGAAGAAATATATATCCTTGATCATCCCACAGCATTTGGAGGTTTTTGAGTAACTGTCGTTATCTAATATATCTCCTGCAGATTTTTGTAGCTTTTTTGAAATTATTTTTGAATTTATTTAATTTAATTTGATTTTTTAATTTATCCAAAAGTAATTAATAGTTTTTTTCCCATGTTTTATAGCACTGTGACCTTAGAATATGAACAATATGTATAACTTCATTAGAAGAGTATGGATGGGGAGCAGCTGAAGCTTGAGGCTCTTTCTGACATCATTTATAGACATTCATGAGCATGTAGAAACAATATGAGAGTCAACATATGGGGGAAGAATAATTGGCAAACTCTGTGGGATGACACATTTAGTGTAGGTGTCCCTTGTGGGTCTTCTCCCTCTGAGCATTTCCAAGGCATAGTCTCAGCAGGCCATCCACTCACTGCAGTGGGGCCAAAACAACACAAGCAGGATAAAATTCCCTATGTCCTGTATTTTCCCTTGACAAATACTCCCCGTGTCCTTCTGCAGGCAATTGTACAGTGAGGGCAATGCTGTTGGCCTGGAGATGACAGCACACAGTTTTTATAAAGAACTGATATTTTAAAATCTTTTAGAAAAGTTGCAATCCCAGATGAACTTCACCTCTATGCAGATTTGAATGATTTGGCTCATTGGAAATGTCTCACTAATGTTTCAGGGATCTTGGTGTGGTTCTTCATCAGGACATTCCTTACAAACTTCAGACTAAAAACAGTCACACGGAAAATGTTTTCATCTTTACATTGCAATTACCATGAGAGTGGCAGAAACTGTGATAAGGCACACATTCTTGGTTACAAGTACTAATTATTTGATCCCAGACTGAAGTGGCACAGTAATCATCATAAGCCTAGTAACTAATGATAATAGATGAAAACCTGCTGGTCGTCCAGCTGCCAGTGACAATGAGAGAGATATTATGGAGGCATAGTAGCAATTCCTTTATTTGAGACTGCATTGGCCATGAATATTATCTCAACAGCTTTTCCCAGGTTTGGTTATGAATAGTAAAAGAATAACATTATTCAATCTAGGTATCAAAAATCCATACTTTAAAAATACGTTTTATATATGTATTATTTCTATAGAAGCTCCATAAGGCAGAATAAGTTTACACACACTGTCCAATCAAAAATGAACACATAGAAAAATTTGCTATAATGTTTTGTGTCTATTTTTGTATCTTCAGTTTTCTCAGTAGATACTTTACAACTTAAAATCCCTGGGTTTTATGCTCCTATTTTATTTGATTAAGAAAAATAATAATTATTCACTAAGACACAAAAATTCGGAATTTGATGTTGAGACTCAATTCATGCTGGCAGGACTCTGAGGCATCGTGGAATTTGAATGACTTTCACAAACTCTGAGCATAAATTGGAGTTTTAGGAGACTAACATGGGCAGAGACAGAGAGTCTTACTCCAGACAGTTTTTGTAACATTTTTGCTCTCTACTTTGGAATTTTGAAACTACATATTTAATAGTATGACATCTCTTGAATTACAGTAAGAAATAGTATTGGAACTTAATAGAATCTTTTTGCTTGGAATATTGACCTTTTGTTACCCTAAAATTGGATAGAGACAAAAACATAGATTTTGAGGTAGAAGAAAATTATTTTTAAAAATCATGTTTTCTTGTCCATAGTTGTATAATAACAGAACTACCAACCCTACCAGGAGAAATTGAGCCATTACAAAGAGGTTTGAACTCTCCGGAAAAAAAGTTCATCTCCATAGAGCTAAGCATTGAGGGAACTAATAAGGTCTAAGAAATAGTTTTGATAGCAGTATATTTTTGGCTGGGTTTCTGTACAAAGACTGCCATATCTAGCCAAATTCTTGGTAAATGGAGCATAGACTTTTTTTTTTCTTCTTCTCCCATTCTCTGCAATGGAATTCCTCTAGTACCCTGTCAAATTATTAGGCTTTATTCTGAGAGTTAAATTTTGATTATTTTCAAGTTTTAACTATGCAAGACATGAGCTGGAGTATTCTTTAAAAACAGCCAGCATTTTTCTTTGAGTTAAAACATTATTAATTTTAAGGACTGTCTTTTGTAGCATAGGAGATGGAAAGTGATGCCATGATCCAGGCTGAATGTTTTCTTACCAGTAGAAAATTCACATGATCCTTATTCAGCTTTGGAAATTCCTGAGTTGAAAATAAATTTGAAGAGTGAAAGGAAAGTATTGTATATGCTTGCCCTATTATATTTCTCCCATCTATTTTTTACAGCCACTTTTGAAAACAGGATTGCTAGCATTGCTGTCCTTTGACCAGCTGAGTTTATATTCTTATTTAAGGAAATACTAGGCCAATGCATACCACAATATGAGATTTTGACACCAATTCTTAATGTTTATATTAAAAACAAGATCTTGTAATATTTGTCATATTTGTAATATGAAAACAAACTAGGGAGATTATTTACCGATATGCAACTGAAAATTCCTAAATGTTTTTGACAGGAGTTGTTGGTTTTTTTGAAAATCGTGTACTAGCATTTTTGTCATGTTGAGACTGCAATGAGAAAAAACATTGGCTATAACTTGTACCAAATGATGAATAATTAATTTTTATTTTTCTTTTTTTAAATGGGCAAGAGCAGGGAGCAAGAGTAGCAAGACATTTTCTGTACCTGTAACCATCCTTCTCAGGGCATTCCAAGATTTTTTATGAACTTAGACCTCTGCTCCTTTTCAGACAGGAACTCTGAAAGCCTGCAGGATCTCCTGTCTTATTAAAGGTCACTGAATATTTAGTCTTACTTCACACTTGTAAAGGGTGATTTTAACCTGACAGTCTCAAAGGACTTTATCGAGAGAGGGAGATTTTGTACTTTTGGAAGCCACAGCAATTGAAAACATCTCCTGTAGCTACCATTCACTGCTCACTGGATCATACTATTAAATTCTTTCATTAAATCTTTTGCTGTATTGACAAAAGAAAGCGCTTAATGGAATGTATGGATAATAAAGGCAATTTGTGATAATAAGTTAATAGTTTTAATATGCCATTATCTTAATCGATACGATAGAAGAAATATCAGATTAAAGAACGTGCTACTCAAGTTTCAGGGTTCCTTGGGGCTGTGGGTGTCAGGGGGTTCCCATAGTAGGGCAGCTGGGCAATGCCAGGGTCAACAGGGCCTGTGGGCAGGCAGGGCAGGGTTGTGGGAAGCAGCAGGTCAGCCCTGCTGGGGCTTTGCTGGGGCAGTGGCTGGTGGCTCATGGGGACTGATGTGGGACGCTGAGCCATGGGAGAGCCCTGGGGGGCTGGGCAGGGACAGTCAGGGTTGGTGGTGCCGTCAGGGCCCTGAATCTAACAGACAGATTTATAGATTTAATCACTGAATTTAAAACTCTCAGAAAGATTCCAAATATATCTCTTAGTTAATAGCATAAGATGCAGTTCTGGTGATTCAAATGCATATTTTTCCCTTTGCACTTAGTTCCACTTGCCACTACTGAAGCAGAAGCAAGTTTCAGTACATTCTTTTTAGCACCAGCCGGAGATTATTTCAGAGAACAGTCTTTGAAGGAGAGGATCATTTGCCTTGGGTTTTGTGGTACTACTCATAAAATGAGCTTGAAAGATGAAGTAGCTGCCAAATTTCTTGCACACCTACTGCAAATGTTGGCTTGGCAGTATTTGAATCATTGACTGGAGTTAAGAGTAGGAGATGCTGTTGATGAGACACACATCAATCATTTTCACATTTTAATAGCCTTCATATTCATTCTACTGTTCGCATGCAAAACATGAAGAGAATTAGCATTTTGTCATGAGCTTCTGTCAGTTCAATGCTTAACAGTTGGCATCAAGTTGTGTACCAGATGGGTGGCTTTAACATTTAGAACAGGAATGGCTATTTGGATAAACTGCCCTGTTTCATAAACACACCACTGACACATCAGAAGTCTGAGCTGTAAAAGGGTTGAAATACATACCTGGGACAAAAAAGAAAACATTGAAAAACACACACAACTGAAGTCTTAGTTGAAGGTTTCAGATCTGGCAACATGTTATGTTTCATACAACTATCCCTACAGCAATGAGAGACTGGTCTAATCCAGTAGCAGTTTATCAAAGGAGAGGGGCTTTTTAAAGAAAATTCAGGAATAACACTGGGTTTATGTGGATTTTCTTTTTCCTTTATTTTTTTTTCCACGTATTTGTATCTTTTGACGTTAGGATGTCTAGGCCATATTGAAGCAAACGTCAAAACACCCTTTGATTTTGATGAGATAGCAGTTTCACCTGTATTGTGTTTTTGAAATATAATGAATACTTCAAGAGACAGAGGCTAGAATGTAGTATTTTAAAAGTCTTGATCCTGAGTCACAGCTGTTTATCTTGGAAAAATTTACGTAGAGCTTCCTTGATTTTCTCTATTAATGTTACGTAGGTTGCCCTCTGTTGATTTTCATACTTTATGAAATAAATATCTATTGCAAATATAAAGACTAATACAGTTATAAGTTCCTCCTTCCATACAGTTGCAAGAGCTTGTCTTTGATTCAATTTTTTTTATTTGTGTGATCACTCAAGTACTGAATATCCACAAAGGAGGTACATAATACTATCTCTCATGTAATTATAGAGAAGATTTTTAAAAACAGGATGAGGTTGTGGAATGTGTTTTTGAAGAATTGTGGAGGCGAAGAAATAAAAGTATTTCATGGTGCAACACAAAATACAAATTGAAAGGTTTATATGACAGGATAGATGTGATCCTGAAATTAGATATATAGGCATTAGGCATGCAGCTGCAGCTAATGAATTTACTGAAATTCCTTAGACATAACTACAGAAAATATCCATCAGTCCATCACTGTGCTTAAGTAACATATTTGTATTGGATTTAAAGAATCTGATGGTTCAAAGTACTTGCTGGTCTACTACAAACAGGAAAAAAATTGCCTTATATTTTTTTGTGGGATACAGATTCTGAGTGTGTTTTTATTTTCTTTTGGCCAAAAGCAGAGATGGGATACTGGTCAAGGAAGCCTTAGTGGCTCTCTGAATCCTCTCAAGGGGAGTACTTGTTTGGTGTGTTGTGTCAGGCACTTAAAGAGGTTTTTAAGATGAAGAAATAGTTTTCATCTGTGTTATCTTAGAAAAGACTGAAGAGATTTTTGGGTCTTCATTTGTTACATGATTCAGTTCTTTTCATTGAATTATTCAGCTTTCTCTGCCTGATGAATTCCCTTCTGATGCAAACAGAACAAAGTTATTTTCTGTTATTTCTTGATACTCTTTTTTAAATTTATTAATTTTGTTGTTTATGTTTCAAGGTTTTTTTTGTGTAAAATTGCATTGAGAAAAAAAATCTCATTTATCAAGTGTGAAGGGCAAAGAATGTTTTTTCTAGTGTACCCTTCTGGATAAATATATGGTAGTCTGCTACTGTGAGGGACTGTATTCAATAATCAGGTACTGCCAAAGAACAAATAAGCAAATAGTGCAAAATAACTCAGTAGAAAGTTTTAAATCTCTTGCAACTCTTCAGCCTAATCTAAGTGACACTGAATATGTTGAAGTACTTCACCAATTCTGTTGATATATTTTTCAGTAGAGTGTTAACCATGCCTGAAGGAGTCTGGTAAAATATATTGAAATTACACAGCATAATCACATCTGTGAAATTCTTGACAAAATAAAGCTTCCCAGAGAGCAGTTGTCAACCTTGTACTATCCCCTGGCATATTTTGAAAAAGGCTTCAACCTGATGAATAATATTCATGATACAAGTTATGCTTCTTTGCAACTTGTGATCTTGTCATCTTTGATTCTCATAAAATGCTTTGGTTCTCCACTGGAAATATTCTCACCATCTTTTTCTGTCCACTGTTAACAGCATATCTGCAGTTTAAATTCCCCGAAGATTATGAGAATTGTAAGTGTAAATCTATTGGGGAAACTCATAAAGATTTTTGTCATCTTTAGTCTTTGTCTCCATCATTTTTCTGAAAAGATTTTCAGCAAAATTGAATGTAAATGTATCTTGGTGATGTGAATATTTGTCTCCTTTCAGAAACTGTGGAAGCATAAACTGTGGCAGTGCAAACTTTTTTGTTCCCCTGTTATTTGGAGACCAAACAACAGGGTTTTTATTGTGATGTGTGATTCCTTTCTTCTTCATAGAGAATATATATATCCAGGTTCAGTGAAGAAAAGTATAATTCATACAAATGCATACTCAATGAATCTGTCTGTTGGATACAAATCTGTCATAGGAACATGAAATAAATATGTCAAAATGAAATCATAGCTTAATCTACATATGGGAAGGAAATATGGAAATTATGCCAGCTATGTAATAATTATTGACATTTAAAAAAACCCTTAATACATGTAACGCTTCAAGATATCTTTCTCTTATTCTTTAATGAAGCCTACCTTCATGTATTTTTTCATGATGATGGCTATGATAAATAAGGCTAGATGAATGTCCACTTATTATAGGTTGGCTCCAAGTATAATTCCATACTTATATGACATTCCTTGAACAATATCAGAACCAAGTAGTGAATGGCTTTTCATGGCAATTAAAAAAATGAACAAAATGGCAATTAAATATGCAGAGCTCTTGGGTTTTGTTTAAAACAAAATATTTGTAAAATAAATTCAATAAAAATCACTAATTAATTATTAATTGGAAACCCACTGTGGAATATGCATTTTTTCATGTTAACCAAAACAAAGATACTATTGCACAAAATGTACTTTGTTCTTTAATTTGACAAGTGCGTTTAATTTTAATGATACTTACTTCACTGAATCAGAGTAAATGTACTCTAGAGGATCCTGGAGATACTTTACTAAAGCTTTAAGATGTACTCAAGTTTGTGCTGAAATTTGTAACAATAGGAATTATTCCTAATATTCTGAATCCACAAAGAATTTGTAGGTACTGCTTTGCAAACATTTCTATGTTTATTGTTGAAATTTGTGATGACAGCCAGGTTGACTAAAAGGTGGTTTGAAAAGATTTACTTAGACCTATTTCTGCAATGATGTGTGTGAATTGAAATGTCTCTTAAACTCAACAGCCCTCACCCACTGAACAACTACTCCCCATTGTGGGTTTTTACTAGTTTATAGTTGCAATTTGCTTTTTCAATTAGGAAAACTCTTGGTGAATAGACAAAAAGGAGTAGACATAAAAGCAACTTTTCTCTTCCTACACTGTGTCCTTCTGGACAGGTTCCATTTAGTGTCATCCAACTCATTTTTTTGAGTGTCAAATGCCTGAGTTTTCTTCACTACCTCTAAAGCTTTTTGACTCCCTTTTCTCCTTAGGAATCTCTTTTCTGGTCTTTGTTTTCTAATCATTTCTTTCCTTGACATAATTTGGAGCCTAGTCTCTTAAAGATTTCCTCCTCGAGCATACCTGATTACCCTCCAAACAGGAGGATTCTTCTAACCCATCTTATGGGGCTCACCTTTCCCACTCTGGGCTGAGCCAAGCAGATACCTGAATGGTTTAGAGACGGGCAGCTTGAGTTGTGACACAAACGTTTTCTGTATGGTGTCTAAGAATTTGGACTCTTACTAACCTCCTGCTCGGCTGTAGCTGTGCAATTGCTTCTGAAGCCATTCTGTAAACTAGGTTACTGAGATGATGAAAAGTTCTTTGTAAAACTGAGTGCTTTAGTTTGGACTATTCCAGCCATGCTGTTGTAGGGGAGGAGATGGGAAAACTGCCCCACTAGCATGGGAATTAATGGCTATTTCCCTGACAACCAGGACCTGTGTAGGAAATAGTTGTATAGCTGAAGTGTAAGGATTCTGTGCAGTTTAGAGGAAAGAACCTGGAAGACACACAGGTGGTAAGAAAAGCTATTATAGACCTGTAAGAGTTAAGTGCCATGGAGAGCCTAAACAGAGAAGTAATACCTGTAAGCCATGACTTTCAGCACAGCCAGTCGCCAGGAAGAGCTGTGGGTGCCAGCTGTTTTTCTTGACTGCAGACCAGCTTATGATAGATGTAAGCAGGAACATTTCCAGTAAGCATCATGTGCTGTTCTATAGTTCAAACATGTAGGGAAAGTCAAGCTACTTTACTCCCAGTGCTGTGTTTGATTCTATGAACTTCTGTGTCTGCTGAGCTTGCTTTCTTCCTCAACAAGTTCTGAATTGTTTCTTTATTGGTTACTTTAGCCTCTAAACATATTATTTCTGTGGTGTGAAATCCCACAAGTAATCATGATTTCCAGAACTACTCACCCTCCTGTACTACTTAACTCTCCCATCACATCATGACTGTTTGTGTCTTCTGACCCCACAACACACATGATTTGCAAAAAGTCTGTATACAGGCACATTCCAAAGTTAATAAAGGCTGTAAATTATTCCCGGCTATTTTTAATGAGATTCTCAGCACTTTAAATCCAATTTCAAACAAGTCATGACCAACATTTATTTATTTTTCAGTGCACATTGTGCTGATCTAAATATCTTGTAAAATAGAATTTCCAGCAAACTGTTCATTTTTGCCAAAGGCATTGTGAAAATCATACTGTTTTCTTGGGGCTGAGTTTATGGAATATTTTTCATGTTACCTTCTGCAGAGGAAATAACATTTCTTAAACAATAACGTTGCTCAACCTCCCCATCAGCTTTCCAAACAGGACTTTTCTAAGTCTCTTAAACAGCGGGTGAAGGTAGCATCTTCAATTTAAGGACAGCCTGTCAAAGTATGCCGGATTTACTGATCTGCCCTGTATGTTAACACATACGCTAGTGGTCTAACAAGGGTCTTTAAGAAAGGACACTTCTACTGCTTAAAAGAAATTTCTCCATTTCCTGTGAATTAAGGTTCTTACTTTGTTATCCTTACAAATGTGCTTACATGCACACAGGTCTCTACTCACTTGACAGACAATTGTGCTTCAGCAGTCACAGTCACAGTTTCTGAATCTAGTGCCACAGAAACAATAACTGATGTCTTAAATGAAGGCATTTTTTTATTAGAGGAACATCATTATTTTTCAAATTCCTTTACTGCTATTTTTCCTTTTCATAAAGCTAAGGTTGTTTTATATCAAAGAAAAGTTATATGGCTTAGAGGAGCTATTTTTAATCTCTTGACGTTTGAGTAGTAGGGACCTCAGGCAAGAACAATTCTCACTGTTAAGTGGGAGATTAGAGCTAAGGTCTAAGATTTGCATAATGTAAAAGGTGTACATCATTGTAAGTATCATTAACATTCTTGAGTCCTTAGGCAATTAATAAAAAGATAATTTTAGAATTCACTGTTGGGCAATATCTTTTAACATATCAAAATATTTGTTTAATTATACTTGACTTGTATTTCCCAGTCAATTTTTTTTTCCTGAAAGGAATTATCAAACCAACTAAATAGATTTTAGTAGCAAGGCTAATACTTTCATAAAATACTTACAATAAATAGTTCTTCTAATCTTCAGAATCACCAGACAGATGATATATAAATCTTTTTTTTTTCCTCTTGCGAAGTATGTAAGATTTTGATGTAGCTTCTGAAGCAATGGATTATTGCTAACACTTCATTTTGACCTTCAGTATGACCCTTGATGAAAAGAATCTTTATCTCTTTGTATCCCAGTGAGCACTGGAAGGTTTCTGTGCATCTCTCAGCCCAAATTCACCAATTTATATTTGATTTTTGTTTTAAAGTTAAATTAAAGGAACTTCAAACTTCTTTTCTTAAATGACAGTTCAATGGACATAACACTACAAGTGACTTGAAATCTGTCCACACATTTGCCCAAGGATGTGGGGGCAACTAGTTTTCTGTGGGGGTTAAGTATGAAGTGGGGAGACAAGGAAGGAGACGAAGGATGAATGGAGTATCATTTCCTCTACACTAGTTGGTATGATAAAGACCAGGTGAGTTCATTTTATTCATTGACATGCCACTAGAGTTTTTTTCACTTTTTACTCTCTCATTTATCTTCCACACTGCATGGTTCCAGAGGAGCTGTGTTGACCAAGTTGTCTCTGCCTGAACCTACCAGTACTCATGAAGAAGAGGATCGTGCTGTGTTAGACAATGAGTAGAACAGCCCTTGGATTCATAAACAAATTGTGTCCACAGATGTTAAAGAATTGTTGCAGTTTAGCCAGGAAACCTGCGCTATCTTTAGTCTGTTTCAGGTGGGACTACTAGCATAGCTGTGGCAACACTGCTGGAGCTTAAAAGGCTACCAACTTGCTTCTAAAGCCATCAGTAAAAACTTAAGCTGTAAATACAACCACATGCTATAGAATCAGAGCCTTCTGCTCATTTGCAGGGACAAGGAGACTTCCAGCAAGAGAAGCCTTTGGGATCCTTTTGTCTTAGTGTTAAATGGTGTCTGTTGGTATAATTATGTATGTGGGGAGTGAATTAAAGGTAGGTATTGTCTGCTGCCGCTGAATCACACTGAGTGCAAATGTCAGGGGATTGTGCCAGGAGCGTGGAAATTATTTTAATTTACAAAGATCTATTTATATGTTGCTCTTACTCAAAATATACAATTCATTTTATTCCAAGAAAAGAGAAAAAAACCAGTGGGGTAGAGGAATATGCAATTATGAATGATTCAGGAAGTGGAAAACAATGAGATAAGTCCTGTTTAGTCAGTCCAGTGTTGATAGGGACATGAGTATTGCTATAGTTTCTCAAATAGGAAGAGTCTTGAGTTCTAAAAAACTTAAGTTCCAGAATTGTATTCTTCTTGTTCTTTTGTTTTCATGCCAACTTATGATTTGGAATCATATCCTATGGTTATTTGTTAGCATTACCAAACCTAATTACCACAGTTTGGCCATATTGAGAGATCATGAGAATGGCAATTACTTTCAATCAGGAAGTTAGAAAAGCACAGCTTGCACCATTGACTAAGTAAAACTTCAAACTCCCATGCTTTTGTAGAAGCATCCTTCTTTTTTTTTTTTTTTTTTTTTTTTTTTTTTTTTTTTTTGGTGGTAATTACCAGCGTTATGGGAATTTATAAAATATTAAAATGTTTCTGGTTTTATTAAGAAAGATATGTAATACCAAAAAAGATTACATTAGCTTTTGTTGCTTATTGGTATAGCAGATGTACTTACATTTCATATTTAGAAGCCATCTTTCCTTTAAAAGAAAAATAGTTCATCAAATTATGATGACATTTGTATCTTTTCTCCTTAACTACGTAGCATAAATTTCTATAGAACTGTTTTTGAAGATTTGGATTTTCATTGTATTTATCAGTGTTGTCAGTTCTATAAAAGCGACTAAAGCAAATACTAGTTCAAATCTAATGTTAGTAAAGTTAAATGGAGGCTTTAATTTTCACAGTGCGGCTGCTAACTTCTTTACAGAGTGGCTTTTAAGACATGGAAGCAAATAATGTAAGAACCATTAGTTTTCTCTGTCTTTCTCTTGTTAAGCTCTGTAGGTTGAATGACTTCTCACTATATTCTGCATTTGATATTTCAAGTCATGTAGCGGTTTTATTTTTAAGAGTTCAACAGATTGAGCTCCCTGTCTCGCTTTAAATTGTGAGTGATTTTTTTCTAGCAGTTGAATCTTTTTACACCTGTCCTCTGCATCCTTTCTATACAGTGATAGCATAAAAACAATTGAGACTGAAGGTGTGCACATTGGATATGATTGTGTATTTATTCACATACTATTGATTAAGAGGTGTTGCAAAGCATCAGGCTCAGTACCAGTGACTGTGGGGAAATTCTTAGGCAATCCTCATTTGATAAAGTATCCTCACAACAACATTTTGTTACTGTAAGTGAGCTGGGTGGTAGTTCCATGAAATGAAAGCTTTGGTGGCAAATTTAGCCTGTAGGAATGTACCTCTTCACCTTCAGCTTCCCATTCCTACCTTTGTCATGCAGCTTCATGCCTTTCATTAAGTTTTATGTAACTATTGGTGAACTGGAGAAAAAAGAGCAGAAGAGTTTAAAAATTAGGTGTAAGGTGTTATTTCATATATAGGTTCATTCTCTCATCCCATTCGTGGGGCAGCTGGGCAGACTGTGCTGGGACAGCAGCTGAGATTCTGGAACAGTTCTAAAACAGGCTGAGCATGAGGGGAGAGGTAACTCCTGAAGTTAGTGTTGCTGGCAAAGGAAGTTCTCTTTCTCAGCTAAACTGCTAATTTCCATGTTAAAAAAAAAAAAAAAAAGAAATGTGCCGTTTGGCAAGATGTACCCAAATGAATAGTACATATCTTTTTAAAGCTTTAACTTAAAGTACATCCTTTGTAAACTTTTTAATTTCTTTGTTTCTGGATTGACATCTAGCTACTCTATACTGGAGCAAGCAGGTTATTTTGTTTACTCTTTTCAGCATTAGAAGATAGAGTATCTCATACTTAAGCACAAATTAACATGAGTTGGAGATCTTCACTGTCTGATTCTTTGAATCCTTGAACCTAGATTTCCAAAGTCTTTTGATATTTTAAGCTGCTTGTAGATGTTTCAACATCTTCCTTTGATTCTAATAGGGTGGAAATGACTTCTTCATCCTTATATGATACGGTTACTCCTTCATTCTTCTCTACAAATGGAGAGAAAGTCTATTTCATGCACTTGTTCAATGTTAATATTTTATCTGTCTTTATCTGTAAGTGAGCTTATGTCACACTTCAAATTCCTTTTTATTCCAAAACACGTTTAAAAACTGAATTTATTTTATTTTCTATCTTTAGCATCTCGGTACATTTTACATCAATATTAAGTGCTATTTGTTTTAGGTTTTTTTCCCACTTCTTTTTCAAGCCCTTTTATCATTTCACCACTGAACAAGGGAGTACATTTTGAACAAAGCGATTATTTTTCTTGACTGTGGAATCCTATGATAAACTTTTATTGAAGGAATACTACTTGCAAACTAGATGAAATCCATACTAATTTGCTGCTGCATGACAGGCACATTCATTTGATAATATTTACTAATTAACTTTTCTGTGCACACAGATGAGAATTTCTTCTTATTTATCTTTGGGCACAGGGGTTTTCAAATATATTAGATCAGAAATCAAGGTATTTTCTTATCAAATACACCTTCACAGGCTAAATTCTGGAGGTAGCATCATGCATCTATAAAGTATGCTTGCATGCAGAAAGCATGTAAAATGTGTATGAATAGTATATGAGTAAGATTCCAAAAGATTTAAAAAAACCCCCCAAACTACAAAACATTAATTACTCCATCAAATTCTATAACTTATATGATTTTGGGCTAGAAGACAGATGTGATAATAAAAATGAATTCCTCATTATCCCCCATAGCATCCTCATAGGTAAGCCTAGGAAGTGCGAGTTAGGTGAGTGGACAGTGAGAGAGATTGAGAACTGCCTGAATGGCAGAGCTCAGAAGTTTGTGAACAGTGGTGCAGAGTCTTGTTGGAGGCCTGTGGCCAGTGGTGTTCCCCAGGGTCAGTACTGGGCCCATTCTTGTTCAACGTATTCATTAATGATCTGGATTAAAAACAGAGTGTCCTCTTAGCCATTTTGCTGGTGATGCAAAACTGGGAGGAGTGGCTGATACGCTGGAAGGCTGTGACTCCATTCAACAAGACCTGGACAGGCTGGAAGGTAGGGTTGAGAGGAGCCTGATGAAGTTCATCAGTGGCAAGTATGTAGTCCTAAACCTCAGGAGGAATAACCTTCTGCACCAGTACAGGTCTAGGGACAGCCAGCTCAGAAGCAGGTCTTTGGAGAAGGAGCTGGGAGTCCTGGTAGACAGCATGCTACACCAGAGCCAGCAATGTCTTTGTGGCCAAGAAGGCCAGTGGTATCCAGGGGTGCATTGAGAAGTGTGTGGCAAACATGTCCCTCTACTCTGCCTTAGTGAGGCCCCATCCTGGAGTACTGTGTCCAGATCTGGGCTCCCCAGCTCCAGAAAGTCAAGTAACTACTGCAGAGAGTCCAGTGGAGGGCCACAAAGATGATGAGGGTACTGGAACATCAGTTGTGAAGAAAGACTGAGGGACTTGGGTCTGTTTAGCCTGGAGAAGTGAAGGATGAGAGGGGACAATATCAATGCTTATGAACATCTAATGGATGGTTGTCAAGAGGATGGGGTCAGACTCTTCATGATGGTTCTGAGTGACAGAACAGTGGGCAACAGGCACAAACTGGAAAACAGAATGTTTCACCTGAACATGAGAAAAATAAAATCTTGACTGTGAGGATGAAAGAGAACTGGAACAGACTGCCTATGAAGTTTCTGGAATCTCCTTCTCTGAACACTCTCCTGTGCAACCTGCTGTAGGTTACCCTGCTTTAGCAGGGCAGTTGGACTAGATGATCTCCACACATCCCTTCCTACCCCAACAATTCTGTGATTTCTTACATCCTCTTAATGATTTTATCAGTCTCAGATCAGATTTGTCTGATAAACAGGGTTCTTAGACCAATTATCTGCAATACTCTGTTTCAAGATTTCCCTTTCTGATATATTTGAAAGCACAGTTTATAGTAAAAATGTACCTTTTGATCTTGTATCTTCATTATGTATTCAAATAGAATAAATAATATGTTACAATTAAAAATACTGTTTGTCAGTACTATAGTCCTGGATATAACTGAGAGTAACCTATTAACTGGTCCAGAAATTGAAAATTCCACTGTTGGTACTATAAATTTGCTTGATTTATCTCAAGCAGTTGATTAAACACTTAGGTATTTGGTTTACACCAAAGACTGGAAGAATTCATAGAGCTCTTAGGTACCCGAATCTCTACGTATATTTATATGCAAAAATTATTTCAACTAGTACCAGTACTCATAGCATCCGAAGTGCAATGACATTTGGTGGGTCAAAGTACACCTGTCTTGTTTGTCCTTGTCAACAAATACCCACGTTAGGTTACATTCTTCTTTGTGGATCCTCCATTGGAACATGCAGAGCAGAAGATTATCAGACCTGAAGTGTAAGGAAAACTAAAAAACACTAAGTAAGAAGAAAGTATTTCACTTCCTCAGAAGAAAGAGAGAGAAGTCCAGATTGAGGGGATGAATTGAGTAATGCTGCACTTATGGAAATATTTTAAATATGAATGCCAAAAAACTTCAGGATGCCTAAAATACAGACCCAAATCCACACTGAAAAAATTCTTAGCAAAATCAATGAGTTATGCAATTTTCACATGATGCACTATATTAGAACTGCAGGAATGAAGCAAGATGGTGAAATTTAGATCTTCGGCAGTGAAAAGAAGAAATGGGAAGCAGGTGAGCCATGAACAAAAGAAAAGGAAAGAATATTGAGGAAACCCACTTATGAATTAAGGAAGAATGGTAATGCCATTTCCAAAGAGGAGAAACAGATTTTTTTGTATGTTTGCATAAAGATTGGACTGAATAGGTCTATGTTGTTTATCCAAAGAGGAGAAGTTATTGAGTCCAAGATCAGTTGATACAGATTGGCTCAAACCCCTGATGCTCATATGTCATATCTGGCACCTGCATGCTTCCACACTGTATACTACTCAGCCTGAATGTCCAATGGATTTAGCTTCAGCCCTCTGTCTCTGTGGCATAATTACCTTTTTTTTGGCAGCTTGTTACATCATAGTGCCCGAAATAGCTAAAAGATGCGTAGATGTGTCATGACATTCCAAAGCAGTGATGCTATAGCACAATACCTATGGACTTCCTAGGTTTCCATTGAGCCACATCTCTTTCTAGTTTGCTCTCTCATTTCCCATTTGCACTACAGATTTATAAAGCTTCTATCCCTTATTTCTCACTATGTTTTCTGATTTAACAGCTCTTTGTGAGTTTTCCTTTTTTTTAACATCTGTATCAATTTGTTGTGTCATCTATTTATGATGTGTTGGATGTTCTTTGGTTTTTAATATTCCATCCTCTTTTTCTCTAACCACTAGCCTCCATAATTCTTTAAACTTATTTCAAACAATTCAATGTTCTTTCAACAAGTCAGTTCCTTGGATTCAAGTACTGACCAAAATGAGCATCAAAGTTGACCATTGAATTAAAATATGTCTTTGCTAGTAAGAAAGTCATCCAGAATGACTTTCCCCCTTAGATTTTGCTTGGATTTTGTATTTTTTGTATAATACATTAAAGTCAATAAAAAGAATGGTGCAAACAGGAAGGCAGTGAAACTATTATAAGAATATCAGAAGCATTCTTGTATATGTTTATCCAATTGTGCACCTTTCTATGGCGAGACAAAAAAAATCTGCTGTGCTTGTGTGTAAAGATTAGATAATGGCTCACTCAAATAACTAAAGACCTCACTGGGGTCATGATAATATCTAAGAGCTTAAGTCAACCTATGAGAATGCCTCTAACAACCTTCCCATGTTTTTTCCAGCTTATGTTATAATGAAACACCTCTTCTTAAGTGTTATTCAGGTGTTTCTTTCTCACTCCCTCTGTATATCAAATCAGCCATGAACTACTTTATTATTGAAGAAAGCTGCTAATGCAACATTTGGATCAATTACTTTTTTTTTTCGCTTTTGCTGAAAGAAGTGGTCTCATCTTGAACAAAGAGCTCTCTTTTTAAAAGACCTTGCTAGAAAGAGTATTATGTTTTCAAATATGGAAATAACATAGTTTTGCTGAGTTTGTCCTTGAAATGGGGAAACAATAACTTGTGTCAAGGAGAAATAAATTTTACTAACTGCAACAGTTTAGGCCAACACAGGGAAAAAAACCCCAAACAAACAAACAAAAAAACCCCCACAAACCAGAACAGATAGAATTCATTATATTGAACTGTCTTGATTCCAGTCTGAAATAATATTCTCATTGGGCATGTAATAGAAAAAAGCCTGTGTAGGGGCTTTTCCTCCTGAAACAGGAGGAAATAGAGCCTGCAAAGATCAGTGCAACAGATGCACCATTCATGTCCCCAGACTGGATTATGATACCTCAAAAATGATGAGGAGATAATGAGCAATATTTTTTCTGTGTGTTGGTAGATGTTTGGATGTATGCTGAGTAAATTTAGTTTGCTACTTTACCTTGTTTCACTTTTCTGTATGATCTGGAAACAAGACACATCGTGTTCAGAATCAGGGGGTATTTAGACGTTATTCTGAGATGACTTGAGACTCAGTAGAGGCATGGTCACAAGGAAGAACAGCAAAGTCAACTGATGTTACTGTAAAAGCCAAATGTAATTGAAGGTGCTGTATATCTGTGTGGTGATGACAGCTGCCCTTGAGTTGTCTTGTGATGTGTGTACAGACGGGCATACAGAATGCATCTGCTTATCCTTGTGCTAAAGTAGTGTGTCTTCAACACAAGGATGAATTCGTGTACCACGGACATGATAATGTTTAGGCTAGAGGAAGGGTTTGTGCCCAGGTATGACTTTCAAAACAGTCCCTTATAGCTTCCAAGGGTAGCATTAAATCTGACATTCCCGTACAGAATATCATGAAGTTCAGCTGTGCTCCCTCCTGTATCCTTCCTCCTTTCATTTCCCTTCTCCATCCCACACAGTGTTTGCATAAATCCTCCAAGCGTAAAGTATTGTCTAGTAGCTGAGGAAATTACTAGGCTTGATTTTATATTTTCTGAACTGTATATATCGTGCATCAGCACAAGGGTAGTAGATTGTTGATTTTTTAAAAACAGAAGGCCCAGGAAGCTTTAATCTACATTTGTTTGTTTATTTAGTGTTCATTAACTCATTATAGATTACACCATGAGGTGTCGTATCAGTTTTGGTAAAGTCAGAGGGAGCATAACGAAATACAGTTATACATTGTATGACACCCAGCTGTTATAATGCAAACTGCAATCAGTCACTAATATCTTTCAAAATACCTTTCAAAAAAGCAGTAGACCACCTTTTTTCCTCTTTAGCTACTGTTGAAGATACATTACAGCTTTGCTGTCATTGTACTAAAATTCTTGGGCTTGTTATCTAGGGAAGTTGAGTTTATTGTGACTGCATTACCTTTGTGTATGCACCTGCCTGTTCAGCTACCTGTCTGGGTTCTCATATTAATTCTCCCAACTGCTGGGCAATATCAGACAAACTTGACAGGACAGTAAGAATCTCAGAGATTTAAAAAAGAAAAAAAAAAAAAAAAAAGGAAAGAAGTTCTTGAAAATCAGTTTTTCAGGAGAGGAGAAAAAAGCAAGTAAGAGTACCCACTGAGGGGAGTATAAGCAGCCCTGAGCTGCCATCCGCTCTTTCAGGCATCAGGGCCAGCTGATCAGCCTGTGCAGCTCTGAGGCAACTATGGTGTATTCTGCCAATTGGTGGGGTCAGAGGGTGAGCGAGGGAGTTCAGAGAAATGCAGACGGATCTCTGGATGTGGTGATAGCCTGACAGTGTGGCAGACAAGTGGAGAAAGCTATCACAGGAACGCACAAAGAAACTGTAGTAGTTAAAGTACTATCAATGCCATTTGGAAATCAGGCTTTATTAATTCCTTTCTTCATGACATAGGCTTGTTTATTTGTTGTGTTTGTTACATATAAAAAATCCAAAAGAAATTAGCAATTCCTTCATGATTGAAGATATCAAAAATATTTCAGAGACCAAAGCAATAATTGTTACATATATACTTTTTTTTTTTAACATTCTCAAGTTTCCCATGATGGATTGAATTTAGTCAACTGCATGCCGTCTCTGTTATTTACTATGTTTATATAGATATATGAACCTCTTTGCTCCTAATGAAGCTTGTGACGAGGATTTGTCTGTTCATCTACACCCAATTCCATACCAATCTGCTAACAGCTGAAGCCCTGTAAAGAGAACATCCTTCTAAATATGACCATCTAGCAAATGAAATAGCATGAATAATATATCTCAGATAACTATGATGCAGCTAAAACCAAACAGTTTTTTATGTCTGTTCATTTTTTTAAATGATCGTTTTTCTGAATCTCTTCAATATCTGGAGTAAACCAGGTGAACTTGAAATTACCATTGTCTCAATCAGTTTCAAGCACGAACAGGAAAGTGCCCATCATAGTCATTCCCCTAAATAAGGTAATTTTGGCAGTCCCTCATACAAGCATTAAAAACATTCTTGCTCATCTCTTCTTTGTAAGGGACCATCAAATAATGCAGAAGGCAAAGAAGACATACTTTCTGTCAAGATGCATTTATCTTGTAATAAAGAAGGAACAGAAGAATATGCTATAACCTTATGCTATGAGGATTAGATCCTCCTCTATTTACAGAAATGAAAGATATTTCTCTGATCTTTTGAACAGGAACCTCCTTCACAATCTTGCAGATGATTCTGTCATGGAATGAAGCAAAGACCCTGTAGGAAAAAAATAATGTAATTGTGTATTTTGAGTCAACAATTAAAACCTTTAACAGGCTTGGATATTGAACCACCCCCCCCCCCAAACATTGGAAATAAGCAGCAGATTTTGAATCATTGATACACTACACAGACCTCTTCCATATGAACTAGCAGAGTAACCAATGTCTGCAGTAGGTTACAATCATCCCTGATCCAACTTGAAAAGGAAGTGGAGTACTTAACCACCTAGTTTCACTTATAGTTTGTAAAAACAGAGGTTGTAGGTTCCAGGTGCCATTGCTATTTTAATAAAGAAATGTGCTCCAGTGGTCTCTAACATTCTTATTTTCTTAAACTGTGACTATTTCTGTCGCTACTTTTTCAGTCTGACCTTGGCATAGTCCTACCTTTTCTCTCATTTAGAGTCAAGTCCCTGTATACTCATGGATTCTCTACCTGTGGCCATGCACCCACACTTTTTCTTCAAATCTCATTGTCCTTGTCAAATAACTTCTTTATTGAACTTCACATATCATTAGGCTCTTAGCCCTTTTCACATATTCATAGTCCAATATCCCATGACAGTTACTGAAGTTTTGTACCATCGTACCTTGTTTATTATAATCAGAGCTTTTTCTGATAGGGGAAGACAATTGTAGTTTTCTTTAGTTTCATTCCTACAAGTGTGTGAATTCTTTAAGCTAAGATTTTTTTGCTGAAAATAAATCTTTAGGCAGCACTCTGCCAGAAAAAGGTGATTGCAGACACTTTCAATGTAGCGTTACATAATGAAAAATGAAAACCGAAGCATAATAATCATTGGAGTTGAGAAACTTTCATAATAAGCCATCAGTCTATAGGACACTTTCATTATATGCTTTTGTATGTTTACCACCTCACACCTATGGGAAAAAAAAAGGGAACAAGTATGAATTAGCACGTAACAGAATTTACATTCTTGAGTTTCTAAAACAGGCAATGGGTATCTTTACGTTCTTTGTTTCATGCCAGGTACACTAGCTATTATTGCAAATTGTATTAATGAAGTAGTTATGATGCACATTTGTTGTTTATGTGCTGTAGAATCTTATATGCGTTCACAGCTGATGCCTCGATATTTTTTATAAAGACTTGAAACTAAACAAGAAAAAAAAATGCTCAAGCATTCTTCACCAGAGACATCTTTCTTTCAGACTGACAAGCCTGCTACAGCAATTACTCTCCTCTGCATATCCATACATTAATATTCAAAAATTACAGGAATTTAGCATATTTTCTGCCTTTTTAAAGGAAGACATCATTATGCCTTTCTGTATTGCAAAGCACATTTACCATGACAATTCCTATATAAAAACTTCAAGACAGTATCAGTAGGCTCTTACCATTGTGTCTGTTCTGTATAAAATGATAGATTATTTTCTAGTATGAGTTTAAAAAAATTAAATCTTCTTAAGAACAAGATATTACAATTTTGGATCTTGCAGTAATTTAAGGATCTTTATAAACATGCATCTCCTGCATCCTTAAATATTTTTATTTTAAAATAAATATTTTAAGAAATAGATTCTTTCATTTACATCTAGCAGAAAATTAGAGTAGTGTTTTAGTGATTAACCTGCTTCTGTTCATGTTTTCTACAAAGATATTAGTTTCTTAAAAAATTAAAGTATATACTTCCATTGGAGGCCTTTTTCATTGATTGCAAAATCTGCTACTGAGGTCATGTTACATGAGTAAATCCAAAGAAAAGGCATTTTGAGAGATTTCCCTTAGGAAGAAATGATGGAAAACTTCAGCTTGAGCCTTAACCTGAAAGCCACTGATAACTTCCAGATGAGAAAGCATCATAGGTACTTTGTCTTCAGCCTCCAGTTAGCACATTATTTCCTCTATTCATCAGCAACACAATGAAAATGCCAAATGTTTGTTTGCATTTGGCGTATTTAAGCTTTCCCTACAAAGAGAATTTTTTCTTCTTTTATATTACTGACACCTCACCTAGAAAGAAAATTCTTTACCAAATCTACCAACCTGTCCTGTAGGTATCCTGTCAGATACAGGGATAGTTTAAAAAAACCCATCAGGGGTAAATATAAATTACATAACAGGAGAGAATCTTCTCACAGTGCTGTTTTTAAGAGATAAATGGTCTACTCCCCTGTCTTCTACCTTCTAACCCTCAACTCCTGTGCTCCCCCGCCCTCCTTGCACTTTGAGACAAGCAGCTACAGACAAATAAAATACAAATTTTATATTAAATTTACAGGCTTTATCTTTTATTGTACCTGGAACTTTTATTGTATGCTTCCTTATTATTTAAGAGTGAATAATCATTCTTTCATCACCTTCTGTGTGCCCTACATGCCTCCATAGCCCTCTTTATCTCTCTGAAATCTTTCATCCTGGTGTCAACACTGACAAATCATCATTTTTCTCTCCAGTGTTCTCTTGACACACTGCAAGTCTGCCACTTTTGTGCTGAGTGGGATCAAGTCAAAATATGTTCCTAAAATTCAGCAGTTTTAGTGCCTAATGACTGAGTCCTTCTGCCTGTCTTCATCTGTGCTCCCATATGTATTGTCTGTGTGAGAAGGCGTCATGACACGGGCGTTATCTATGATGATTCTGTTACTGGGATTGTTTTTCCTGTGATACAGCTTAACACTTTCCTACAATGAAACTTTTTTCTTTTTAGCTGCCTAGGAGCTCAGAACGTGGTTGGAGCAACCTATGTAAACTCTGGTTCTACATTTATAAATTTCATTTATAGACGCATCTGAAGTAAACACTTTGTCTTAGCACTCCTGTGTCTGGAATACTCAAGACAAGATTTGGTTTGTGTAGGACGGGAGCAACCTGATGCGCATGCATACATACTTACGAAGGAAACGCCTATGTAGCATTTCTGTGCGGAGCACAAACCACTAGTCATTTGTCTACGAATTTAATTTGTAACTTTTTGCCATTTTCCCTTAAGGTGGTTTTATTTATGGTTATTGTGTGGGTTTTTTGCTCTCAGGATTCAGAAATGGGGAATTTTGCAGCTTTTTCCTCTCTACCATGGAAATCATTATATATCCAAACTTTTGCACTGCAGCAGCTCACTCTGTTCTGGAGCTTGGTTACTGTGCATTGGCCTCAGTGTTCTCTGAGGCTTTTGGAATGATGTTTATTTGTACAAACGGAGGATCCTGTCCAGATATATTGAAAGATTGGTTGCTGTCCAGGTTTAGCAGCAGAAAACATATGGTATTTGTTCAGGATGTATTCTTCCCCCACAGTCCTAGGTGACGTTTGAAATGAGCCTTCAGAATGAATTGTTCTCAATGTATTATTGGTTCAAGGAGGTCGAGCAAGTCTTGCAGGCAAAACATTGCGGACTCTGATTTTTTTCTAAATTTAATTTGTTGTTAATTAACACAAGGTTCTGATCACTGAGCTGGGTATTGAGTACTAAAAGAAAACATTAACAAATAAGCAAACACTTAAGTAAACACCTTGCCTTCCCCTTCCTAGTCTGAAGTCCCCTTATTTTCAGTGCAGGTTATGCTCAGTCCCTCTCGGTCTCTTAGGTGAGGCAATGGGCAGTGCAGAAGGGTTGCAGTTAAGTGCATAACAGTTTCTATTTGACACCCCTTGCTGGTTTTCCTTTGTCTCTCCTTCATTCGTAGTATCCCTGCCTGGCATGAGTCAGCTGTGGTATTCAGCCTCTCAGAGATGTTCCCCACACGTTGTGGGATGCCCATGGGCTAGGGTCTGTCAAAGATCTCCTCAGCCTGGTATGGCTTCCCTGTGGGCTGAAGTTCCCTATGACTGCAACCTTAAGGCATGGAGTTCTTCCTTCAAGAGTCCCTCTGGCTGTGTTTCCACCACATCACCTTCAGCGGCACATCTTCAACTGTCTCCTCAGCCACATGCCTCCAGCCATCTGTTTCCTCGAGTGTTTCTTCACTCTGGTGGCTGCGGGTTTTCATAAATATGTTAGAACTGGGGTATGACAGGCTAACCTGCCTGGCTGTAGTTTCAGTGTGGCATGGGTTGCTGTCACTAGTTTCAGGGGTGGCTGAGCTTAGCTGCTTTTCCTGCACAGGTTCCCACCACAGATCCGACTACTGAAACCCTGCCACGTATGTCCCATGCAACAATTAAGGCTGAAAACCAAACCTCTGTTCTATATTGTTGTTTTGATAAGCATATGCTCTTTCAGGCTCGTGGACATATCATGACGCTATCTGGAAATCAAGTCCTCTATTAAATCTCCATTTTCTTTTCTTAGAAATATTGGCAATGGAAACATTCCTTGGAAAAAGGAATATTAACACATTCATATAGGCATGCACACATGCTTTCATCCTTTCACAGTGGAAACTATCAGGCACAGTGGAAACATTACATATGTTTCTGTTGTTTGGAGCTCTGCAGGGTCATGACGTATCCTTCTGACTTTATATTTCCTGATCGATGGAGATGCAGCCACAGTCAAGTGTAAAATGATATTCATGTACTTTCTGCCAAGAAAGGAGAAAAAAAAGAAAGGAACAAGAAAGGAGAGTGAGAAGCCTTTGTGATAAGACTGAAATCAGAACAAGATTGCTTTTGATAAAAGATTGATGAAGAGGCATTCACTGCTTGCAGGAGAAAACATTTGTGAAAACAACTGATATTGGAAGCTTTTGATAAGACATGCAAAAAAAAATCTTTTAATATATTTTGCTCGTTGCAAAATAGATACGCAACTTCTGCATGATGAGGTCATGAAATACAAGATTGGTTCAGGCAAATTCATTATTTTTGTCCTCTCTTTTTTCTATATTGATATCAGTCTGCCTCTTTCCAACTTTATATAATGTAATTTTACTGTCATCTTTTATGAAATACTTGGGTGCCCATCTGGTATGAGAGTAGGTATAAAAATATCTTTTAGGGCAAAGAGGGCCTACATTAACACAGTAAGAGTCAGTATTTGTAAACCATATTAGAGATAAGCTCAGTAAGATCAATCCTCTTCTATGGATTTGTGTTAAATTACATTGACTGGTGCCAGGGCAGTCTGCCCTATTTTGTTTCTTTAAAATCCATGAAATGGACCCTAAGGGTTTAAATCAATAAAAGAAATTACTTATGTAGGTATTCTGCAATATTCTTGTAGAATTCTTATGTCATGTGGGACTTGATTTTATGTCTAATTTAAACGAACAGTAAAATGAATACAAAAAGCAAGAGCAGGGGAAGAAGAGGGTTCCAGGAAGCACGGGTTCATCATTCATTAAAATTGCACCACACTGTATTACTGTTCAGTCTAGATGTTAGTAGTACAGTTACTGCCACACTTCTTATACTTTTTTCCTGACACACTGCAGGACTACTACAGTAATCAAAACCTTAAGGTCAGATCAGAATACCAGCTGTGGTGGAAATTGTAAGCCACATACAGGGAATATCAGAGAAAAAATTTCTATAAGAGGAGAAACTGAAAAGACTTGAACTATTTATATGAGAAAGAAAAATCAGCGAAGAAACATGATAAGCATATATACTAACAGGTATAAAGTCATTACAGGTTACAAATTTTCATTCAGCTGTTTGTGTGCATGGTGTAGTGGGATTTTAGAGTATGAATGCTGTCATTTGAGCAAAGAAATCATTGGAACTATCATGTATATATGTCTGTTGAGAATGAAGGTAGTAGGTTCTTAGAGGTTTTCCATTTATGTTATGAGACTACACAGCAGTGTACAAATAATAAAAATACCTCTAAAGACTAGTAAATTAATAGTTTCTCACTTTAATGTTGCAGGTCTTAGGTGAAAAAACCCCAACTTCTGTAGGTAAATTTTGCTGGAACAGCCTTCTGCAAAGTTTCTTATAATTTTCTCTTGAAGCATTTGATAGTAGGAAGGATAGACCCTTATGGCTGATCTAATGTACCAATTTTAATCAAGCTACTATTATATAGCACACCAGTTCTTTGATTGGACTTTGTATTGTAATGCTCCTATTTCTTTCTCCCCCAAAATTCTCCATGCCAAATTATAGTATTTTAACATTCTTTAAAATTACAAAAAGCAATATTAAGCAATAAGATTAAAACTAAAAATTGGTTTTGCTTACAAGTAGGAGCATCATAGAGTGAAAAGCATTGCACTCATTTTGAAGATTCTGTTTTCTCAGCTCAGAGGGAAAAGACATCTCACAGGATGTTAGGAATTTATGAAAGTAATTAGTGATGTTTTACTGAATACTAGATTAAATATTAGCTTGGAAAGCTATGTAAATGTCCTGAGTGCAAAAAAGAGCTGCCCCTGGGCTTCAAGCATTTGCATATGTTCATTTAGAGAAACTTTGAAGTGTAACTTAAATATTTATGACTATGTTATCATCTCTATCATTGACTAATTTGTGCAACTTGTGGAGTATAGTTTTGGTTTGGTGTTTTTTTTGTGTGTGTGTCACAAGAAGACAGCTTTTAATAGTGAATTGCATAATTTTGTCTTTGTGAGTATAACAACACTGCCTGCAAAAGTGGTGCACCTGTTTATACTGAGCCAAGTTAATATGAATCTCTTCAGTGTGCAGTTCTGTTCTGTATACATCCTAGGTGGTGCAGACTGACAGAAGGTTCTTCATCCCACAAGGTCTCTGTTGTGCCACAGCTCCTGAAGCAGCAATGTATTATGATGAATACAAACACTGAATGGAAGTCTTTTTAAGGTTTGGAACATAATTTGTAGAATATGCTTTCTATCCATTTCTTCTTAGTCCCGACCTCCCCCCACCGTGGTACAATGGGTGAACCGTCAAAGGTCATTGCTTTCAGAAAATGACAACGCAGCTTTACAAGTATAGTCATCTCATCTGTAAGAACACTGCCTCCCTGGAGTAGTGTCTGTATGATTTTTCAGGATTTTTTGCATGTTTTTTATACATCAAGCTTTAGAGCAAAATACCACAATTTTTATGAGTACCTTGCAGCTGTATTTGTAAAAGCAATAAGTAGCAACATTTTTGTATATTAAAAAGTTCCAGCAGAAAAATAAACTATCAATAATTAATACAGAAAAGAAAATCAGATACAACTAATGTGATTGCACTTAATTAATACATATGATTTGTTTTACCAGTTGTCTTAATTTTACAGTAGCTTTTATGTGTTCCTTTCAAAAAGTTGCATTAATTTGTTATATGTATGCACAGGTGACCACAGGTAGTTGAATGTCCAACTTCACAAATGACCGTTAAGCTGTGTCCACGTCCCTTGTTCATTCTTCTTATGAGCTAGCACTTAAAGCTTAGCTGTCAGTAAGGCAGAGATGTCCCAACTCAGGAAGAGAAAAGGGTAGCAGGGGGGATGCTGGTGGGAGTGCATAATTTTTTGTGGAGTGAGGCATGTGCTGACAAACCTCTGTGCCTATGTGGTCAGGTGCCTGTCTGTGGTCTAAGTGCAGCTGTGATCGGAGACCACTGATCACATTGGAGGACAGATTGTCCTGTAACTCAGTATGTGACTCGTTGGCCAGACAAGAGCTTGGAAGTGCACTTAGTACTGTGACAGAGGATGTGGTTGGCTGGCCCCACACCAGCTCTGGTCGTTTTGCTACTAATGGACAAGGAGCATTCAGAAAAAGGGAGCCATGAACAGTCTGGGTTTGCACTACAGATGCTGAACATGGTTTATCCTTGGATGTGTATTGTCAGTACCGTGGATGAGCGATTTTTTAGCAATGGCTGGAGCTTTGGCCTTTCCACTAATTGCAATTGTACCCTCATATTGACTAAACCCTCCCTTCTAGAATTAGGTGGCATCATAATGACAGGTTATGCATTTAGTCTATGTGTACAAAATCAAATTGTTGTTTTATAATAAAGAAAGCTGTTGCAAAAGCAGTGATTCTATTCTATATCAAAATACCTCATTCTTTCCTTTAAACTTAATTTTGGGCTTTGTGCATTGTCAACGTTGGACAGTAAAACACTTTATGGATCTTAAAGTCAAAAGAAGTATTTTTAAATCTTACACTAAGTTTCTAATATGGTTCTAACTTAATTTCTGGTGTTTACGTGTGGAAATGACTGTGATTTAGCTTGCATCAGTTTAATGTGGGACCTGTTGCTTTGACTTGCAGTAAGACTACCAATTAGTACTTTGGTCTAATGCTTTTTATTCTAGTAGATACTACCAACATAAGAATGGTTTATTTCCTGCATTTCTACAAGCCAATTCTATCACACTGCAGTAGCCATAGGTAGCAACAGCAGCTCTTGGGCTCTAGATACTAGCTTTATTCTGTTATATTCTGTGCATTTTTATGGAGAGGTGTGTTAGTTCTCCCTCTCAGGCCCATACTCAGATCCTAATCTTATGTTTCTCACCACCCACCCAGTTTGTATCATCTTCCAAAGAAACCCAACTAGTTGAGTTCATAGTCTTCCTAAACCACCATGAAACAGGATCTAATGCCAAATTCTTATGTACTCAGTCCATCCCTGCTCAGCTGATCAATGAGAGCGTATATATTAAAATAGGAGCATAAAATAATGTGCAGGTAGTTTCCTGGTTTAGCATTTCTGTGCAAGCAAACATGAGCTATATTACATCCTTGAACTTCCTCTAATTGATATGAATACTGCCAGCAATAGATGTATCACAGTTTTCAGTGTGAGCAAATGAGTTCCCAGTTAAGTCATGCAAGTAGCAGAAAATCTGAAAACAATAACAGTAAAAAAACTTTTCTAGAGTTTTAAAAAGCAAACATAAAATAGAAGTTGTTTTCAAAGTTCCAAAAGGTTAAGGAAAGCTTTAGTCTTTGCATTATGCTTTTGGAGAGACATTACTTTGAACTTGTCTTACCAGAGAAGCAAGTGTATTGCATCCTTAAAGGGTTCTGTGCTGAAAACCACCCTCATCTTCCAGTTGTCTAAAACTTCAGGTTTTTTTAATGGGATTTCAGATAAAGTCAGCCTCTATTATGAGTGTTTTTCAGATAATCTGCACCTTGAACCCTCTAGGTCCTCCTAGGTCTGTTGGCTGTGGCCACACAGATGCCTTCAAGCCTTTGAAAAATGAATGAGTGCACCAAACCAGCTTGCTTTCCCAAGTGTGGATGTGCAGATATACAGCTTGGGTGGTGACTCTCAAGAAGAAGCTAAAATAGTGCCAAAATCTGAAGAGATGCAGCTTGAGCCCAATGTAGGAGTCTTTCATCCTGCTTATTTCCTGTGGAAGCCACATCCTGCAGTGTCTATATCAAACTGACAATGCCATGTGCCAGACAGCATCCAAAACCTGAGCAATGGTCTTATTATATGCAGAAAACATCGCATGCATTTTCGTTATTTGTTCTTCCCGCCCCTCTCCAATCACAGGAAAAGTGAAAGCAGTAATTGGTAATTTCTAATCAATCAAATAGTGTACAAATATATTTTCTTTATGATCTTCCTATATTGAGTACTTGTATACTTGCATACTTGATTCTTGTACTTTAAAAAAGCCAGAAACATTTGAAATGGAGGAATTATAGCTGGAACATACTTACCTAAAGGCATGAAAGGCATGGATGCTATGGGGTACTGCTTGTACTAGAACCCAAGAGTTTCAGTCCTCTACCCCCTCAAAAAAAAAAAAAAATCCACATTTTACAGATTAAAAAAAGCAATAATTTATTGAAATTTTAAAATTAAAAAGATCTAGCTGCTATTCCTTTGGTTCAGCTTGTACAAAAATCTCAGTGCTAGGTAAGGGAAATTGCTTCCTTTGGTCATAACACAAGAAAGCTTCCAGATCTGGGGGTCTCTCTATGCAGTTAAACCATCCCATCCCTGTTTCCCCTGCTTTTTTCCCCTGTTTTCGTTTTTACTGGTAGCTTGTTTGTGTGCTTCTAAACAGGTGTCTACTGCAATTGAATTCACGTTCACGGCTTCTCTCACTCAAGGCAAAGAGGATAAAAAAAAGAAAAAATAAAAGAAATGTGACTTTGTGTTTGTTATTGGCATGAATGTTCTCAGTCAGTTTTTGAGGGGGACCTAAGTTGAGGCTGGACAGGATCAAAGAGCTTTAGGAAGCTGAATTTGTAGTGTCTGTAACACAAATTACAGTGTTGACCCTTGCAGGGATTAAAGCAACGTCAGCTCTTACTTCTCTGTAAGATGAAAATTCCAAGACTGTTAAAGCTGGTCCCCAGCTGAAGTCAGAAAATATTGTCACACCATGAAACAGTAATTTAGACAAAGAGGCGCTGTGAGGGTAAGGGTTGCATCTTACCCTTTGGGCATACTTCCACTCTGATAAAAACTCTGCTAAAAACAGGGATGATGCTTGCTGTGTTCTGACGTGGCAATCCCTGTCATAAAGAGCTAGAAGCTGTGCTGGTCTTCTCTATGCTTTTATTTATTGAAGTGTGATAGTCATTGGCTTTGTCTTGTTTTTTCCTTCCCTTTATTGTGTGGTTGAAACCTGCTTCCCAGGTTTAAATTGTGTCTGTACTGCACTGATTGTTCAACTGGAAGATAGAGATAGCTTCCAACTCCAGGTTTACAAAGCTTAATTCCCATTACTAGGGAGAGTTCACACGCATTTGTATGCTTTCTTGGGACAGCTGTTAATGAGGCAATTGTTGATTTTTAGTGGAGCTACCCTCATGTACTAGGTCAGATCCTCACCAGAAACCATTATGAAGGTTTTACTAGATACACTGTAGAAAGAAATCATTAACAATCATTGTAAGATCTATTGAATCTCCACCCTTTAAGAAAAATAATCAACTGATCATTTAAATGGAAATGTTTTAGTTTTAAACAAGCCAGCATACCTTTACTAATCTTAATCTCATCATTCTATTGTACCTTTATCTGTTTCCTTCAGTCTGTATAAACCTAGATAAATGTAACTTCTAGCTAATCACTGCACAGAAGTCTGTGACTAGCCAGTTGCTGTTGTCATCAATTTTCATAAAAGCATTACCTATAACTAATAGTAGCCCCCCTGCCCCTTCCAATAATCTGAAATATGTCTACTGTTGCCTTTGACAGTAGCTCAGGCTTAGAAAATTAGGGTGTGTCTGTACTAGTGTCTTAGTTTGAATCAGGAGTGTGCTTTTGGAATGGATCTCTCGATCATCCCAATTTGTTTTGTTTGGGTTTTCATCCTGGAGCAGGTAGTACAACTTGGGTTGCTTGCTTAGCTACTTAGTAATATAGGCATAACCTGGCAAACCTGAAAAAACCTGCATTATAGGAAAACTTGTGATTTATTACTTCTTCCTGCATGTGTTTTCAGAATCAGAATCTTGATCTTTATCCAAAATGCACAACTGCTTATCCACATGAAAAGACTGGAGTAATCCAGACTTTTTAGAATTTCTAAGCAAGTTAGAACTTATCTGTGACACACACACAAAAAAAGCATGTGATATGTTGCAAACTGAATGTGTGCAGAAGAGAGACGGCCATGATAAAAAACCTCTTCAAATTAAATTTCAGGAACCTTTTGTCTTAATAATCTATACTTTCCTAACTAAATCTGTATACCCACCTTCCCTGTCATAGCCTGATGCTGTATCACTGGAGATTTAATGGCCTCAGGAGGAAATCGAAGATTTTTTCCATGTAAGGATGAAAGCACACTCTTAACACAAGTTTCCTTTATCTTTTTTACGGGTCGTTGTTCTCTTGCTCTGATGTTCAAAAACTTCTTTCATCTACTACTCTACAAAGCATTCTCACCTTCCTTTTACAGTGGGAAATATAGTATACAGGTTGGTTATTTAACAGAATGAGTCTGGATTCACATTTATGTCATGTTTTCCATTTATGCTATACAGTTTTTGAAAAAACACACAGATTACTTAAAAGGAAAACAAAGAATCTTTTCATTTTAGTAGCATTTTTTAATATTATTTTTTCTTATCATCCACCTTGTTTATGTTAGTGAGTGTTCATCCTTTAAAATAAGAGCTGATTGCGTATGGGGGTGGTAAGGAAAGAGGTCACAAGCTACACCCACATGTACTGGCGTAGGGATTAATTTATATCAGTGTTTTCTGATATAGCATTTATCTTACAATTAGGGATTGTGAAGAATCTGTAAGTTGTTTTGTAACATTCCTAAATATACCTCTAGCAAACCCTTCCCTGTCTCTTCTAACTCAAAGTAAAGTTCTGGAAAATATTTGGTTTCTTGTCCGTGTTTATATTAGTGAATTAACAAGTTACCAAGTAAACCTATACAGGTTTCCTACTAAGCTTTATTTATGGCTGCGCTCATAGAAGCAGATGAAACTGAGATATAGGTGCATGCACTGGGAATAGTAGAAGACCAAAGTGCTCCTTGGGTAGGATGTTTACCAGGCGTTGGCCATAAAGCATGAAAAAGGCATCTGTGAATGACTAGTT
This sequence comes from Piaya cayana, assembly GCA_013389865.1. Lineage (NCBI taxonomy): Eukaryota > Metazoa > Chordata > Aves > Cuculiformes > Coccyzidae > Piaya > Piaya cayana. Next base: position 13,369 of record WAAB01003357.1, on the reverse strand, counting down.
GAAATAATTGAAATAAATATTCAGCTTGTGATGCACCAGGCAATAAATTCATATGAAAGTTCACTTTCTACAGTGAATTATTAATTACATATAGGAATTCTTTCAGAACTCTTCGGAGAAAGGCAATTCCCTGCAATGCTACAACTGCCAACATAGTCCCCCGTGATCAGCACAAGGGACCACTGAAATCTTTAAGGTGGTTTCAGAGTTCTGCATAATGACTCCCCACCTTTTCAAACACAATTTATGTCTCATTTGTGTCCTGACACCTATTAGGTGTCAGTAAGAGGCCTCACATGTTCAGTAATACTTAATGTACTTGTTAATTAAAGACAGAGAAGCGTGACCAGATTGGCAGCTTCTACCTGGCAAAGAAAAACTTAAAGGGAAGCGGGATTGAGAGTAATATCTTATGTTAATTAAACAACATACAGTCCACAGTCCAGAGGCTGTGCTGCATGCTGCAGACTGCTAGTTTATGACACCTTTTCTGAGCTTAGTGCCTTTTGTCACCATTTAACGCAGCATGAAATGTGTCAAAGATGTAATTCATTCAAGAATTTTACTATATATGCTCATTACTTGTTCTTTTTCTGTTTTGGCTTGAAAAGAAACCAGAGCAATGGACAATATGATCCATACCTGGTGAATAATAAGCTTTCTTATTGTATGCTTACAGCTGTAGAGAACACGATTAAAGAGTGCAAGTTCTATCAAGTAGTTCAGTGCAGAAGGTGGATTAATAATAAGGTGCACTTAACTGCATTTAGGAGGAAAGCATACAGTGACATAACTTAACTGCATTCATTTTTAATTTAGTATGAGCTTTTCATTGATCTGTTACTTTCTATACAGACATTATAAAAAATTGCAATTTTATAGGTTGTTCTTAGTCTACAGTACATGAAATTACAAGAAGGAAAATGTTCATTGTCTGAGGAGAAAGGTTTTGTGTGAATTCAGTGTTCATTTAAGTGAATTTTTCTCCATTTTATATCAGCATGATATATTCTTGATGCCACTGTTGAGATACTAATAGCTTTGTAAACATAATATCAAAAAAAGTCTGGCTGCCTTCTATATCTTTTGCAGATCTTTACATGGAGTTCTAAAGGGAATAGGATGAATCTAAGCACATATTTTAATGTTGCAAACTGTTCCAATAAAACATTTTTATTTAGTTCAAGGATTAATTTATCTTTTGGGAATTTGTGCTGGAAGATCTACATTCAAGAAAAGTTATCATAATAATAATGCCTTAGTATAAGTAATGTTATTTATAAATATCTACATAGCATTGTGAAGGTCTTGGATTGTATACAAAAAATAATCCCACAGCATTTGTAGCAAAGAATTATGTCTACATTCTGTCCACTGAGCTGGAAATTAATTTCAACATTTTATGTCTTCTAATGTGAAGAAAAAATGGAAATTAAGCACAAAGTGATTTTTAAGTGAAGGAAGACAGGGAATGCTGACTTAATTTAAAGTTATGCAAGAAAATTTAAATACTCTTGGTTGTATGCCTTTCCGGTTTTGGCAAATTATTAACTCATTAAGGGACTTGTCAGTATAAAATTCTGAGTCTTATGCCTCTCTTCAGAGTTTCATTCAGAGCAGAATTTTTGTAATATGTGACCTCTTGTGCTATGCTGTAAATGACTTCTCAGTGTCAGTCACTTTCCCAATCCTTAAAATGAGTCAAAAATATGTTGTATTCAGTGTGGGATTGCAAAAAAATCCTGGCAAGAAGCAGTTTATTACCTCATGACCTAATGAGGGTGAGGATTTAGTAAGATACTGGCAAAGACCACCAGTATTTAAAAAAACCCCAAACATATCATGTAACTGAGAGAGGTTAGTAAAGAATAACATCAGAAGGTCTATGTCAACATTAAGGCATATTGGACATTCCAGTAACTGTAATTTGATCAAATGTCCAGTTTTTAGACTTTTATGAAGAAGCTTCTGCTTTTTATAACTGTAAAGTCTTTCAGAGATGCTTGCTTAGATTTTGGTTGCAGTCCTAATGGACACATCTCAAACACTGATCTAGCTGTCATCTGTCTTTTTTTTTCATTTTCCTTCACTTCTCTTGTTTCATGGCACAAAAGTGATTTTTCTCAGCATATGCATCAGCCCAAACTTTAGGTTTCTTTGATGGAGAATAAAGTTTTCATTAGCAACATGCAAATGCAAAAATTGCATCTTTCAGGAGGCATCTTCCAGGGCAGGATGAGCCTGGGAACCAGTCTATTCTATTCCACTCTGCGCTCCTGCTCTCTAGGTTATATTCTAGGGTAACGTAGCCAAGATCTATAAGCTCTAAAGGATGTAAGAGCTGGAGTTACAGCAAATTTTTCTGCCCCACCACAGACTATTGAGCAAAAAAATCTAATATTTGTGAAATACTTAAAGGCAATGATTGCCTTATCGATAGCATTTGATAAGGAAGAGGTCTGTCCATGTAATTCACATACAGTGAGTCACATGTCATAGATTCACATAAAATTGAATTTTTCTTAAATTGGAGTACATCTCAATGCACTGTCCTGCATTCTGAGCTGATGTATAATGCAGTGGTGCTTAGGAGGCACCTGCTAGTTATCCTGAATTAACTGCTCTGTGAGATCCACTTATAAACCCTTTGTTTATTCTTTCCTGTAGCTGAGTTGTCATCATACACCACACAGTCCCTCATTTAATAGAAACAATCAGATACATTTTCTAGTGTATTAGTGAAACTTTTTTTGCAATTCATACCTTTACTATTATTTACATTCTGGAAATTTTAAGGTATTCCTCCTAAAATAATTTTAGCCTAAAAATGACTTCTTAACTTTTGAGATTGAAATACACTTGGTGTTCATTTCTTACCTATAAGACTTTGAAGTTTCTAACCTTCAGGAAAATTCAGTAGATACATTGTCATTCCAAAATTCTGTCCCTTGTATATATATTATGCATTGTGATTATGTTTTCAAAAGGAGAAAATCTAAGGGTCTTGGCAGTTTCTAGTATTTTTCATTTGTGTAACATGAAAAATAAATCAGAAGCAATGAGCAATCATCATGTTTCTGTTTCCACTATGAGGCCAATTTAATATTCTGTGCACTGCTCCCCATCTTATATTCCACAATCCAGGAGTCATTGGCGGAGATACTCTACCACTTAAACAGAGTTGGAGTAGAGTCACTGATTTTTAATAATTTACCTCTTGCTCCTCTTCCTCTGGAGGGCAATGGAGAGAAAATGTCTTGGAGGAATGTGCGTGCTTTGGGCTGGCAGTTTTCTGGGATCATTGCCGTCAATAATTTCATGAACATCCTGTCATCAGTTTCTTATATTGATAATTGCACTGCAAAGCTCCAGAAAAATGGACTTGCAGCTGAAAGCTAGAGTGAGACCTGGAGGAGTCTCACCTTTCTGAGTGAAGATCAGTCAAGTATTCTTGTGTTTAAATGGAACTTTCACTGTGAATATTCTGATTATTTTCAATTCGAAGCTGTGATCTTTACCAAGCCTAGTGAGACCGCGTAAGTTCTCACCACCTGTAATGGCTACAGGTTATGAGGAAACGGACAAGTCAGATACCTCTCCAGTGGCTCTCACAAGTGCCACACTGTTATGTAAGCTTTGTCTCCTCACAAAGAATCTGTAAGTAACAAATCTCTCAGACTTTATACCAGATCTGTTCCAAAGTTACTCGTGCCTAAATAAATTGCTCAATATTTGTCATTCTTCAGTTAGCTCTGGACTTGGTAATGAGATAAAATAAAATCAATATAAACAGAAAGATTAAAATCTGGGGGGAGGGGGAAGCAGTGGAAGATACCCCCAGACCCTAAAATCACACAATAAAGCCACAATGAATGTATCTTATCTGGGAAACAATAAATTTATATTGCTGTTTACTATATCCTAGTATACTAGGATATTTACTAGTATATTTACTATATCCTAGTATCCTATATTGCTGTTTACTATATTACTTTATTAACTGTCATTGCAGAAAGAAGTTTTAATCATTGTATCACATTAAGAATGTCTTGTCCTTATTTTAAAGGGCTTTCGAAGATATATTGTTGCATTTCCTCTTAATACAAAGCAATTTATTATATGCCAGCATCTTAAAATGCCAAAGATCTGCCTCCCATCCAGTGATGTTTGCCAATGATTGTGTTAAAAACTTAATGATTCTACATCATTCATTTGCAACTGGTGGCTTTCAGCTGCACCATTACCTCTTGCACTGAAAACTCTCATACACTTCTTCCTTCATTTGCTGCAACAGTCTACCTTTGGAACTCAAATATTAGTCCTTAAAATAATAATAGGTTTTAGATTTACAAATCAATGAATCCTTTTTTGTAACACATTTTTATCTTTCCTATTTTTCTATCTCTTTGGGACGGTCAATATTTATACTATTGCAAGAACTGAATAGGAAGAGATGCCCAAAATAGGGTTTCAACCTTTTTATTATGTTTATTCAAATAAATATTTTCAATAATACATCTGTTTTTGACTTCTAGGTGCTGCTTAGCACCCACAATATTCTGAATACTAAACAAATACAGTAATGTTTAACTCTGAAAATGTTGGAAAGGTGACTGAAGTCAAACAGAAATTTATTCCATAGCATCATAAAATAGTGATTTGTGTTTTCTGGTAACATGGCAGGAGCCAAATGAACTTAACAAACAAATCAATATGATTTCAGATGAAGTCCTGTTTATTTAGGGTTCACTCATTTATATAGGACAAGCAGGTCAAAACATCAGGTAAACTCTCATTGGTCACTGTGCCCTAGCAACTAGCCTCTCCTGGCAACTGCCCATCCCAAATCTCCCTGCCACCAGCCTGAAAACCTCCTGCCCCCACCTGCAAACCGCTCCATTAACATAACACAACAGAGTCATCCAAAATCTTTGTGACTCTCCCAACTCCGCCCTGCCAGGGCACTTAAAGAACAATCCCAACATTCTGGAATTAACTGCTTGCTTTTTTGAATGATTGATCTGTGATGATGGAATGAAAATAGTGTTGCTCTTCCAATTGATTTCCTTTCTGTGTATGCTGCTTTTGAGACTTGGTCTCTGTCCTTTGGGTTGTGAGGGGGTTGGAGCACTACTTGAGTACAATTTGTTGAGCTTACTTTTGTCTCTTCTAGGAACTTCATATGCTTTTTTTTGTTTTTTTTTTTTTTTNTTTTTTTTTTTTTTTGGTCTCTTTAGGAGGTCTTCTTTAATGTCTTTTTACACTATCCACAGGAAAAGAGTTTTCCATTAAAGTTGCTGTATCATCTGTACTTTTACCTGGGTCCTACTGATCTAAAGAGATGTATTGTTCTACGTGTGCTCTGGAGAGCTGTTTTATTATTTCATTCATTCTGCAGATTTATGAGACAGAAATATTCCCCTTAGTTTCCCATCTGATATTGAAATGCAGCACAGTTAAGAAAAAGCCTAACTGGAAAGCCAGTATTTTCATTTTTGGTGATCATTCCTAGATATTTAAAATACCTTTTCTTGAGCATTTTCCTTGCGTGAATCTCATACTGAGTAGCATCAGGCAGTCTATTACATGCTTAATCTAAATAGGCATCAATTAGGCAAACTGTTATTGTTTCCACTCCATAAGCCCTAGGGATTCATGGGCAAAGATGTGGCTCTCCAGATAAGATGAAAGGTTTGAACTAGATCTTAGGTAGTGGAGTGTGAACAAATTGCTTTTTGAGTTTGGTGGGCAAATAAAAAAACCAAACAATAAAAAAACCCAGCTGTTAGCGTGACAAATGAGTTTTTTAGATAAAGCTCCTGTTTAAATAGAAGTGCAATTTAAGAGTTTGATGATAACGTCATGCTATTACTTACTGCAGGGAGAAGATATGTGAGGGTTATTATATGTATTTATAGCCAAAAAAATTTATGTGCATTCCTGATTTCCTGTGTCACTTAGCTAAGATTTTAAAGCTTCAGAACACTTATCCCCAGTTCACTTTCTTTTCCCATCTGGGCATCCAGCATGAGTTCACTCTGGAGTTCAAATCTGAGGTTTTGCTAAACAGGCCTGAAGTATCAAGATCCTATAAAATAAATAATTTAATAGCAATATATAGTTGACTTTAGGGAGAGAGACAAACTCCTCAGAGAGGCTGACTCTGCAGAGGGGGGCTGGCGTAAACCAAGAATTCCTTGGGCAGCTCTTCCCCATGAGGGTGGTGAGGTGCTGGCACATGTTGCCCAGGGAAGCTCTGTCTGCCCCATCCCTGGAGGTGTTCAAGGCCAGGTTGGATGGGGCCTTGGGCAGCCTGGGCTGGTGGGAGGTGTCCCTGTCCATGGCAGTGGTGTTAGACTAAATGATCCTTAAAGTCCCTTCCAACCCAAACTATTCTATGAATTCTACCCATACACACAGTTTACCTGCTCAGCACAATATTGTTTGTTTCCATAGTGATTTTGGAGTCTGCATTCTTCTTGTTCCTCATTGGAATCCTTTGCTGTCTTTCAGACAGGTCCTTACTTTGTCTTGGTGCAACTGATATTGATGATCCATATCCTTGAAACCACTGTATTTTCCTGTTTTCATTGACTCTGGAGGCCATGTTTTGACTGAACATGTTATATGCACTAATAAAGTTTTTAACTGAAAATTCCCAGCTTGTGGGCTGGTGCTTCAGAGCAATTCTTGCTATTCATGATAAGGAAGCTAAGTACACAGCATACAAAACTACATTTTGTTACAACTCCAAATTATTTATTCTACTTAAAATGCTACTTATTTACACTGAACAACTTATACCTATTAAAAAGGAGAATTGCCTGGTGTGCAGTTCAGCTGCCATGCAGGGAGGATTCAAATGGGGCTCACCAGCAGTCTGTCATTGGTAAAAAATCTCATTTCTTTGAGGATCACCTGTGAATGGCATCCCAGCACAAAGGGAGATCATTGCCACGCAGACACTCTGCCCAGCAAGGACAGCTCAAAGAAAACTCTCATATTTATGGCTCTCATATTTATGGAATACAAGTGGTTGACTCACAGACTGCATATAATAGAGCTATGCACAAGGTTTTTGTGGTGTTTGCTGTGTCACTCCACTCATTTTGGGTTTCTTAGAGGAGGACTTGGTCCAGTTGCAGGCAGGCCTTTACCTCCCCTGGAACCTGAAACAAACTGCTGCTGGTTTGGTTAAAAGAGGTGGGTAGAATGCATCCATCACAGGTGGTAAACATGAAATGAAAATATTTCAGATTCCCTTTCAAGACAAACACTACAATAAATTAGCACTTTTTACATGCAAATCCAAGTCTGTGAATGCAAACAATTCTCTACTCTAGTGTTTTCATTATTTATTGTTTCTGGTTATTTTAGTAAAGCGTCTAAAAAAGAAGTGTATTGCACTTCAAAAAATAATATGAACTCTAGTGGACTATATACTTGTTAGATGGAGAACGCTTCTTTCAATACTGTTGTTACTATGTTGTCAAGAAGATATCAAGCAGAAATTTGTCAGAATGAGAGAGTTTCAGAGTTGGTGAAACAGTCAACTTTTCCCTCTTCATAATTTAGCTCATTCTCCCGAAGTGACCTTCCAGTTAGCCAAAAGCTGGCAGTTCCAAAGGGTGTTGTGTTATTCACTCAGGCTCTTGCTGATTTATTCCTGTGAAATTCATCTTGAGAATTCAGAAAAAAATATGAAAGCAAAACTTTTGAATGAAAGAAGTTTTAATATCATATGCTGAAAATTTGTTTTTCAAAGTTGACCAAAACCCATTCTATATAAGAACCAGTCCTTATTACAAGGTTTCATGACCACTGGGTCTTCTCAGCTCCCTTTTCCTACTGCAAGGAGATACTTCATAATCTACAATATATACACTTGCTGCATTTCCCTTCGGAATATGGATCACAGGCATTAATTTGGATCAACAGATAAGACAAGACAATATCTCTAGGATCATTAATAATAGATATTCTCAAAAGAAATGCTTCCTGAGGCATAAAACAAATACATGAAGAAAATGAAAGTGACATTGACATAAACAATTGTATCTTAGATTTGTGTTACAATAGTAACCTAAGGCAAAACCTGAATATGTGCTGAAATAGTTTGAATTCTACCTCTTTTCTTAGAGAAAAAAAATTCTGCAGACCTAGTCCATCTGCCATCTATGAAATCTAGTTGGCTATGAGGGATTAGGCAGCCTAATTCTGAGAAGTGCTCTTCACAATTAAGATATGATCAAAACTTTTTTTTTTCTTTGTAATGTCTTCTCACTCTTCTTCCTTGAAACATAAGTCAAATTCAATTCCAATGTATTCAGAAACAACATTGCAAAACTGGGATTTCATGTTTATTACAGCTCAGGGACTTCCATATCAAATATAGTCAGTGTACAAATCAAAGGATGTTGTTTGGTTTTCCTGGCTGCTATCTTTGAAAACTTATTCTGGTATCTGCTTGTTAAGCTCTCCTGTATTTATGACTTACGTTATCATCATCAGTAGTGATGGTCAGTGTTCCAAAGTTTAGTTTTGATTTTGATAAAGAGATGCAAGAAATCTAAGATACAACATGTTCACCTTCTTTTCTAAAGTGAAAACTTCTATTAAGTGAAATCCAGGAATATGCTATTGCTATGGTCATAGGGAAGCAAGTGTAAATTTGACACCTTTTTTTTTGGAGAGTTTGTAATTCCTGGCACTGTTTGAGAGAGAACAGTACATAAGTACATAAGATAGGACTTCATTTTGTCAGCCTTTTTTAAAAATTATTTTTCTAAACTAACCACATAACCTCCAGGCCACAAAAAAAATAATCTGGAAGAAAACCTATATTTTTTAAAGATCAATTGATTTTAACCATGCATCTAACTGTGTACAGCAGTCAAGATCAAGCAAGAGTGGTACACAAAGTTTGTGGTTTTGTAGGGGCATTTCATTTGATTTAAGCAGTCCTTGCCCTCCCTCTTATACTCTCTTCTACAGCATTGCCACAGTGTGACAGCAGCATAACATCAAGCTGTGAACTGATTCAGGGATCTCATGCAAATTTTAAAAAGAAACAAATTTAAAAGGATAGTAGGTGGTGAGAAAAAAGAAAAGACAAGACAGGGCTACTTAGGCAAGCAAAACTGTCAGAAGTGTTGATCATTAAAACATGTTTTGACTAATTGACAGCTGATTACAGGTTTCCAAGGTTGTGAAGTTTTTTATGTATTTGTGTATTCCTTTTGTAATTCTACCTGTAACTTTGCAAAATCACTTTTGAGCTCCTAATTCACCTACGTTATTAATTCCATTATTAATTTCTCATTTGTTATTATATTCTACAATATTTTGCATTATTCTTAGTTGGAAGAGTTTTAGAGTGACAGCTGTGTTTCTGATTTTGTGTTAATGAAATTATTAAGCCTTTTAAATGGATCTTCTTAAAATATTGTGAGCAACAAGGTGTACATAAAAAGGAGACCTTTAATATCAATGTAACATTTTAAAGCTGAAATCTACTAAATGCTTTGTTTGACTATTAAGATTGCATCATCTGTGCTCTGACAAATCTCTGCTGCTTCACTAAGGAGAGAGTCTCTTATTAAAAGTTCAATTTGAAAAAACAAAAGCAAATCAGATTTTTGTCTTTTAGAACTGCATTATATAAGAAAGAGAGGAGAGGGAAGTACTGAGAAATACTGCAAGAGTGAAGGGAAACGACTAAACAGTAGCGAGATGAAATGGTAGATGAAAGTGAGTGGTATAGTAACAAGAGTATAAAAAACAATAAAATATCTGTAAAGAAATATTTTACAATTAAGAGTGCATGTAATAATTGCAAATGCAAACTGAAAAAAAATATTGTGTAGGTACTGAGACAAATGAAAAATTCAGACTTCTTTCTGTTGGTTCATGATTCTACATGGTTTATTTATGACACTGGAGAACTAAATGTGGATTTCCAGGAGGTATTTCATAGGAAAAGCAATTTTTATTGCAAGTTGTGCTGCTTCAATACAAATCTTTCTTGGAAGGCCTTAATTGATAGGTCGTCTAAAACCTCTGTCATCACTAGTTCTGAGGTAATATTTTGTTTTCCTATTCTGTATCAGGAAAATGCTAAACAAAATGTGAATTCTATCCAGATTTATCACAGATAAACCTTTCATAAGGTCTTTATTCAGCCCTCTGTTTTTCTAAGACATAAGATCTGGAGAGATTGTCTAACAATCACTTTTGATGAGAACTGAGAAAGAGTAAGTACTTATGTATATGTGAGACCTCTTGACATAAAATGAGTAGCAATCCTTTTGTTTTACCAGCCACCTGTAGTGGTCATGAGACCTTTCACAAACTTCCTCTAATTCTGAACTCAACAGTTAAATGTCATTATTGGAAAGGACAGGAAACCCAGACTGAGTCTACATCTAAAGCCAGATTTAGACTGAAAATTACATTGGGGAAATAACTCTCCGTCTTCATCGGAAGCATCATCATTCCTATTTTTGTTAAGAAAGATATGTTGGAGTAACTTGTCCGTGAAGTCTGCAATTGTCAAATTTGACCCTAAGCTGCTGTATAAGGAGTTGCTATCAGCATTATCTTTGCAAAGGCATATTAAGTATTGGATATTCTTAGCACTTCATTTAGTAGTGCTCTCTGTGGAGTTTTTCCTTTGTGCCAATAAACCAGGCTTATTTAGAGTTGTTGGCTCTGATCCACCATTTCCTTGTTAAGTGTTTAGAATTTGTAAGTGTTGTGACCTTTTTGCCAATGCAAGTAATCCTAATTCCAGCAATTTACACTTGTCACTTTGCTTTAAACTCCATTACTGCGCACTGAAATTCTACACAAAATGGCTTGGAGACCATTTAACAAATAACAAATTGGAGATAGAGGGATTTTGTCCCTTATGTCACAAGTGATTATTAACTGGGATTTTGGTTTTGTGTTGCAGAACTGTGACCTGGCCCAGCAGAGTGTTGTTCATATTGTTCAGAGTCCACAAAAGAAGAATCAGAACAAAGATGAGACACAAGGTAGCTGCGCTGGAGGTATTCTACAAGCCTTGGAAAGAGAACCTGAAAGTCTAACTCGTGTAGATCTCAGCACCAGCATCCTCCCATCACTCTCTGCAGGACTGGCTGTTATTCTGGATACTACAAAACCCAGCATTTCTCTTCCCTCTGAAAAATCAGGTAAATCAGTCATTTGGTACATTTCAGTACACAGACCTGAACGTTTATCTGTTTTTGTCTTCGGGTTAATAGTTCCATATCACAAGAAAAAAAACACTAACAGATTGTTTCTTTTAGTTATTAAACAAAAAATAACCCCAACTATAGAGACATCATTCTATGCAATAGCAGACTGTTGTGGTTTGTCGTAGGAGTCCATCAGAGATGTCTTTTTAGAAGGAATACTACACAGATAACCTTCATACACAATACAGAAGGTAATACCAAACATATAGGTCCTGAGTATAGAACATAATTTGTGAGTATGACAGAGATGCTTCTGAGACTAATTTGACCACAGAAATCACCGTACTTAACAAAATTAAAATATCAGCTAGAGAATTTCTTAAGTAACTCATATATAAAATACACAATTCATGGGAGAGTCGTAGAAGTATTCCACAACTTACTTGGTCAACCTTTCACTGCGACCTAATGATGAATGAGTGCAGTTTAGGAACAAATTAGTACCCAGATAAATGATCCATATCTCCCAATCTGAATGAAAAATGAGATGGGGATGCATACTGATTTAAATCTGGTAAACTAGGGAGAGGGTTTCAGGGTGGTCTTACTGTCAAAAGCAAGGCAAGACTGTGAGCTTTTTAATACTGTTCCTTATTAGTTTTTTCACTTCGGTACAAGATATGCACAGGGCTTTAATATTTGTGCTGGACTTTACAGAATATTTTGTATGTGTGTAAGGCCTTTTAAGATTTGTCATGTGATGTCTTTTTCCACAGACTGCAAACTCTGTGAAGCCAAGTACAAAGTGATAGGTGTCTTCTATTGCAGTGAATATTTTCATGGCAGAATGACAGCTGAGGAAAAAATGTATTGAGAATGTGTGTGGACTAGTTTTATCTGTGATTAAGTCAAACAGATTTTTTATCATTAAAAAAAAAGCCACTCTAATGACTGACAGTTCTGCCTGGAAGGATGTTAGTTGCAAGTACTTTTAAAAAGCCTTTTATCTTCCGCTTGGCTTGTTTCAACTCTGACTGTGAAAACTTTTCCTGTTTCTGTTCAGTCCCACCACTTTAGTTTAACATTGGGAAACTTTCAGGGTTTCGGCTAGGTTAATTTGTAATCATGTAATTCACTGATTGAGGAAGCAGTCAGGGTTAAAAATAATCCAGCAAGATAAAATATAAAAAAAGACTAATCCAGAGGTCAGTTTTCCAATCAACTTTACTGTTTTCCAAGGACAACTTTAGTAGAGCTGAAATGAATAATAGCAGTGGGAATGAGTGGCTGAAGGCTGCATATGCCGACAATGCTGCTTGATGTTATGCTTATCAAGTTGTTGTCTTCAAAGGCAGAAGTTTGTTGCACTGATCAGTCTACAGTAGAGGCCTGTACAATACAACCAAGTACAATCGTTTCTGTGTGTGAGAGGTCAAATGTATGTGAGAGGACAAATTTAAACTTACAATTCATAGGCAAGGGATTCAGTAATTGATTATTGCTTAGTCTAACATGCTACACTCCTATTCTGTAGTTGTAACAGTAAACACTAAGAGACTTCATCTCTTCCTGATGCTTAAGGTATTCTGGTTTGTTACCAGAGGATGTTGACCCTACGTCCCTGCCCTGCTTTTGTTTAATGTACCCTCCTCTGAATTTTGAGGAAGAATATTTTGCATCTGAAAAGCTTTTCCCAGAAGCTTTTGCGGTATTTAACTGCAAAAGGAGAGTTTTTCACATACTGACTTAAATGCTTGGAGGTCAAACTGTAGAATTCTACCAGACTATCCAGGAGAGAAATAATTTTTTCCTCTGCTTTAAACGCTGGCATAACTAAAACTGGAATGTAATGTACCATTTTAATGTCTAAACTTCAGGAAAGCTGCTGAAAAGATGATTAGAAGATTCAGAAGAGTCACAAGAATCCTACAGAAAAGCAGGTCATGATTGGCTTATATAGGTTGATATAATCTTGTGGCATCTAGGGGAGTGGAAATCTGATAACAGCAAGTCTTACATCTTACCAGCTATTTGGGGATTTAAACTTTCATTGTCTAGAAACAGAAAGCCATCAAATGTAAATACCACACATAGATTTTAACTTGCCAGGAAATCTAGTACTGACACAAGGAAATCAACTACCAACACAAGTTATAGAATCATAGAAT
>WAAB01003356.1:0-12576 GCA_013389865.1 Piaya cayana | reverse complement strand
CTGCTCTAAAATAGCCTGATTCCCTCTTGCTCCTGTTACAGCCAGTGGAAAAGAAATATGCCCTGCATGGGGCAATTCATTTTTCTCTATGATAGATTTTTTAGTCTAAGATATATAAATTACCGGGCATATTCAAGGTCTTCAGAGTGTGTAATGATGATCTCTGTGCAGGTTAAAGAGCATTTCTCAGACCCAGGACTAGTTAGCACAGAGATGCTGTAGATTAAATGACGTCTTGAGATCCCTTCTAGGCTTGTTTTGTAGGGTTCTGCAACCTGAGCACTTGTCTTAGCATTTTTTATTTAGCTTGGGTGTGTAGGCAACAATCCTCTGGCTGTCACAGCATGCACTATTGATTTATTAAGCTAAAGTAAATACAATTGAAACCCAAAGATTCATTAGAAGCAACAATTTCTGCCTGTGGATTCAACGTGTTTTCAAAATGATGCTCTACAACCTCATTTGAGTTCTTGTTCGCATTCATGGATTCACCTGTCGAGCAGTAAGAGGAGAAACGACGAGTGCACAAAATCGATCCAACACTGATGCCCAGTTCAGCATTTGCTTCCTTCAGGAGTGCCAGTTTGACACTGGGGAATGCAATGACTGTAGCAAAGCTTTAAAGCAGAAGTATTGATGGGTCAGTCACTGAGGAAGGAGGTTAAGATACAGGATTCCTTCAGTCCCTTGCTTAATAGTACAGTTGCCGTCTTCAGGTCATCCCTCATATGCTCTGTCTCAGATAAAAAAAAATCCATATTCTGATTATTTGTAATAGTCTTCTGGTCTCTTATGATCACTTGAATAACATCACAGGAATTTTATAAAAGGTAGTCACAAAGAGATTTTTTTTTATTCCTTTGTAAGGAATGTATTTGTTTCTGGAGACATGAGTAATCTTCTCTGATGTTGTCTGCCTTAGATCTCTTTTAGTCCTGCAACATGACAAAAAAGGTAAATTAAATGTTTTCATTTAGATGCTTTTAATTGGCAGCCAGAATCAATGATTCCAATGAGAAACTTCAGACCGAATTTAACCAGAGGGAATTGCTAAAAGGTTTATGGAGACAACTAGTATCTTTATTTAAATGCCACTTTCTGCTTATTTCCTAGACCATGGTTGTACAAAGTTGATAAGCAATTTCAACGTCTACAGCTGCTCTCTCAATGATAAATCTCTCTCTCCCTAACCTGTCCTGTGTATTGTGCTCTGCCTGTGATTTCCCTTGAATGTGCTTTAAATACGCTCTTGCCCAGGACTGAGGTTGTCATAGTTCTGGGAAAAGCATTCAGATGTAATTAAAGGTGTTATGAGCTCAAAGCCCTAAGCAGGTTATGCTCCCAGACCATGAGGTGCATGTGGGAACTGACCCCTCTGCGTAGTGGGTGCGTAGATGCACGTTATCAAGATGTAAACAGGCATTTTTATTCTCCTCAGAGTGAGAATGGAGGGTTGGTGAAACAACAGTAGAGCCACAGAGAAGATTAAATATGGAAACAGTCAGAGCAAAGGTAAGATCCATTCCACATAGGTCTAGACACCAAAGTCTGATTTGGTTTCCCTAGGGAGCCCTTAGGCTGTGGTTTAATAAATCGTGAAATACGCAAGATGAGTCACACTCTAGTAGATTCATACTTTATCTGGCACGAAGGATTTCACCTGATGGTGGTTTTGGATAAAAAGTGAATAGAGATGTCATCTAATCATTCTATGAGATAGGGCCAAAGTAAGAAACCTGAGTTATGTCCCTTTGAACAACCTGCAAAGTTCTCAGCAGCGCCAACTGCAGTGTATTTTGAAAGGTGGAGTGTGCAGTGCTGTATTTACATAGCAAGATCCAGTGTGTGGTGAAGAGCTGGTTGAAGGATAGTTGCAGGATAGGATAAATGCAATTCTTGTTGGATAGAAGCAGTAGATGCATTATGTGGCCTCGTGGGTCCATGTGACTTTCCAAGCAGCTCTTCAGTCTCTCTTGACTACTCCACATCCAGGACCAGATCTATCCCTGCTGCCTCGGCAGCCCTTACAGACTGCACAGCAAAACGATCAGCGTGCACATGGCCAAGGTGCTCAGGTACTGGAAAGGGCTTAAACTCAGCTCATGAACTTCAACCTGAGGTGATTTATGAGAGCTCAGTTGCTGAACTTCACCCTGAAGTGATTTGTGAAAGCTCATACACTCATTTCCACAAGGTCTGCTCCGAAGATAATCCCCAGCAGAGTGACAGAGCAGGCGGTCTGGCTGGTAGCTGCTTAAACGTCAGGTTAGAGTTCGGGTGAAACTGGCATCTCAAGTTTTCCCATCTGCAAAGCAGTGCTGATAGTCCTCTCTCTTTTGCTAAGCACTTTGTGGGCTCCAGAGGAAAGCGCAAGGTAGGAGTTAATGGCGATGATGACCTTAGTGGAATGTTTTTCAGACTTATACTAATATCAGTGGTGAGGGCTGGCTTGTTGCAAAATGCAGTTAGAGATGCTGTTTGAAGTTTGTGCCAGCTTCCCTCTGGGAAGAAGGAGGAGGACAATACGCGTCACTGAGTGTCATCTTTACAGAGGAATTACTCCAAAAGGAGAAGTCCACAGGGTGGAAGGAGGCACTACCAGCAAAGGAAAATCACAGCCTCAGCTAATTGGACTGGGGAAGCAATCTGCTTAATAACCGTTAGGAGAAACATATATAGCAACAAACAGAACTAGCATATCAGTAAGCTATGGCAGAGCCACTTGCTTTTTATTAGCTCCTGTGTGTTCTCATCTTGAATGGAAATATAAACCCCTCCAAGAGAAGCAAGCAGGGTAATTGCAGGGATACGATATTGGTGATCTTTAATAAGGGAGCTGATCATGAAAAGGAGCACTCTGGAGGAGGAAGCTCAGGGCTCAGCTGAAGATATTTAGATGGGCAGGGTTACTGCAATTCTTATCCAAAATAGCATATATTTTATTTTGCTATAATCAGGGCTCAAAGTGAGTGGCCAGCCTGAAAGTGTAAATGGAAGCAGCATTATTTTTATGGAAGAGGGAAGAGATGAGAAAAGCTTGGGAGCTACTGGATGAGTGATGTTGGATGACAGGAGAAAATCATTGCTCTAGCTGCTGAAAAAGCTAAAAACCTTTAGGCTAGCCCTAGTCTGCAAGCATCCAGACAAGCAAACCACAAGCAGGAAGAATTTGATGAGTGAAAGGATTAGTGTCTTTGATATATACATTTGGAATAGTAACTAATTAGACCACAGTGACTGGCAAGCATCTGATACCTGTCACTGAGCTGACAAACCACAAGTCTCTTTCTGGACAAGAGAGATCTAGTGAGTACTCTCTGTGGAGTGCAGTGGATTTTGCTCTCTAACGTAGCTGTCTATATCTGGGCCAATGCATGATGCCTCAAAACACCTATTCCTCCCCACTACATTAAAGGAAAGCAGGATAACTCTTGTAGAAAGTACAATAGGGATACATAGTCTTAGTTGAGATGCATCCCAAACAAAAGACCCCATGTCTTTAGGGGGACATAGAATCATAGAATCACCAGGTTGGAAGAGACCCATCGGATCATCTAGTCCAACCATTCCTATCAAACACTAAACCATGTCCCTCAGCACCTCGTCCACCCGTTCCTTAAACCCCTCCAGGGAAGGTGACTCAACCACCTCCCTGGGCAGCCTCTGCCAGTGCCCAATGACCTTTTCCGTGAAAAANGGTTGACTCATCAAATCTAAAGATGCCTATCAAAGCTAATGTTTCTAAAGGGGTGCGAGAAATATTATTCCCATTGAAATGAGTCAGTTAGGTACCTTGAACATACTCACCTTCCAGAATGAGATTCTTGGGTTTTAAGAAATCAGAGAAGTCCCAGTTATAGCCTACTGGCAACATTACAGAATGCTGACTAGGTGAAACAGGTCTGTTATTTATACTCTTAATCCTCTCTTATTCTGAGACCTGTAGCATTTTGGCTATGATGCTACTTCAGGCTATAAATATTCCTAATACATTTGCCTTTGCGCATGTTGAAATGTACTGACTCTGGACACCAGCCAGCTTGCTTATGTCTAACACTGGGCATAACCAGCTGTAGACTTTCATGCTATTCTGCAGAAGGATGACATCAAATTTAGAGGCAGAGGGACTTTTTAATTTGCCTCCTGAAACCAGTGGGGTGAAGGAAATTGTCTACTAATCAGCTATGGAAATGCTAAAAGGGCATGTAGATGCTGTGGGAGGAGATATGTAGTTTCTCCAGCTTACATTGAGGTGGTATCTTAGTCCAGCGATGGTTGTTAGGATGCAAACCACATATGCTTCTTAATGATGAGAGTGATATTTTTGGATTGTCATGCCCGGCTATGAAAAGTCTACATTTGTTGCAGAGAAATCTGAGGAGGACAGCAGCCCTGGTAAAAGGAAAAATGAAACATAAGCTGCATGAAAGCTTTATTATTTTACAGCTGCTTTTCCCATCAAACCGTACTTGTTTAAGGAAGCTTGCAATCCCAGATCATACAAGGACTGGAGAAAATACATAAACACAAATCCAAAACAGCAGGGAAAAAAAATAGTTTAGTGCTCTGAGGACAGAAGACTTGGAAAATGAGAGAAAACCTTGGTTAATGGTTATCCTCTGTGCAAAGATCAGCAGGGTGAGGTTAAAAGGTTGAAAGTTCCTCCCTGCTTTTTAATATCTGGAGTGTGAGATCTAGATTTTTTTGACTGGTCTCGAATCTGGTATATATTAACAGTTTTGTAAAGCGGGCTATGAAAATTCAGCCTATTCAAGGTAGCCTCTTTGAGCCATACTGTTTAAAAAGTCTTACCCCATGTTAAAGTCCAGCCCCTGGACGAGGTCAAAACGCTGGCATTTAGTCCAGCCAACATTCATTTTCTTGCATTTTCTGTACTTTCTGAGTGGCAGCAGCTGTTGGAGCAAGCAGAAAAATATGAAGGAATGGGTAGGTTTAAGTTATTTTTATCTCCGCAGCTGTTGAATCAGAACATCATTTAGCACCGCAGTTCTGTGGATAATCTCAGTGCAATTAGAAGGCTTAGGTAAAATTTAGATATACTCAAAATTTTGATTATTATTATTCCAGAATTATCACTGGTTACAAGCACACAATCATGCTAGATGTTGTACAAACTCATTATGGGAGATAATCCTGGCTTACATTGTTTGCAATAGAGCTGAAAAAATTCATTTTTGCCCAAATCCTGTTTCATAAAGAAAGATATCTTAATATCTCTAAATTAAATCACAGAGGGTGTTCACATCCAGTTAACAATTTAAAAATAGTTGGTATCTTTGAATTACATTTTCTTTAAAAGTTTCATTTTAGATTTTGGACACGATGTCATTTAAAAAAACCCTCCGTGAATGTCAAGTAAAATGATTATTTGGAATTAATTGTTTGGTTGCCACAAGATTTGTCTTCTTTCTATTTCAGTGAGAAATTAAGGGGTTTGAGGCCAATTCAAGATATTTCTTCTCCATCTTTTTTTTTTTTTCCTATGCAGCAGAAAAAAAATGAGCATTTAGTTACTCAACTGTGAACAAGAGGGATTATATCAACAAGGAAACTGACAGGAAAAATCTGAGCAGCTATAGGGAAAAGACTTGACCCCATCATCTTCCAGCCCTATAATCGACCAACCTGCCTGTCCTCCCTCCATGAGACTTGCACACCCTAGTAAATACATCTGTAGCTGGAAAGACAGATATCCTTCAGCTAACGGAATATTTTTTTCTTTAGGTTATATAACCATTCCTTGAAAAACTGCAGCTCACAGTGTGTTATGGTGTTTTCTGTAAACATGAAGCTTCTTATATTTTTCATTCCAGTTTCCAGTCTGAGGGAGAGTATAATTGCAAAGGCTTCTGGTAGCTTTTTCCCCTGTCGTTCCTATAGGCCCCCTTTAAGTACTAGCAGCCTTAAAGGAAATCTGGGGAGGGGCTATTTATCAGGGAGTGCAGGGATAGGATGAGGTGGAACATTTTTATGTTGAAAGAGGGGAGATTTAGATTAGGTATTCGGAAGATTTTTTTTCCCTGTGAGTGTCGTGAGGCACTGGCACAGGTTGCCCAGAGAAGCCCTGGATGCTCCATCCCTGGAGGTGGCCAAGACCAGGTTGGATGCGGCTCTGAGCAGCCTGATCCAGTGGGAGGTGTCCCTGCCCATGGCAGAGGGTTGGAATCTGATGATCATTGATGTCCTTTCCAGTCCAAACCACCCTATGACTCTTTGATTATTTTTTTGGAATGACATGGCTCTTCTCACAAACTTTCAGATAATGCACCTTCATTCAAGGAATATTAATTCCCAAACTTCCATCTAATATATATAAATTGCCAAACATTTGTGTACTCACTTCCTACTCCAGTGTGGCAGCAAACAAAATAGGTGCAGTGAGAAGGTAAAACCTGTAAAAATGTCCTTATGGGATCAGTTCCCAAATCCATCTCTCTCAGTATCCCATCTTCCATGTGCCAAAAGCAGTTGCACAGGAACCGATGTAGGAATATGATAAGTTACCTTCATATATCTATCAATCCCCCACAATGTGAACTTGGGTACGAGGTACAGGGTTAGACAATGTCCTGGAATGAGTTGGTCTCCAACTTTTTTTTTTAACTCATGCAACTTTTATCTGTGACCTGACCTGCTTCAGAGAGTTCATGGTTCAACATCACCTCCTTTTTTTTTTTTTTTTTTTTTTTTTTCTTTTTTTTTTTTTTTTTTTTTCTTTTTTTTTTTTTTTTTTGGCATATCCTTTTGTTTGTTTTGAACTGGCCGCTTGCTAGTTTTATTTGGCACAGAATCCCTCCCTTGACCTGCTGGCCATGCTTCTTTTGGTGCAGCCCAGGATATGGTTGATCTGCTAGGCTGTGAGTGCACATTGCTGGCTCATGTCAAGCTTCTTGTCAGTCTGGACCCCCCAAGTCCTTCTCCACAGGGCTGCTCTCAATCATGTCATCCCTCATCCTGTATTGAAACCATGGATGCTTCAACCCAAGGCGTAAGACCTTGCACTTGGCCTTGTTGAAACTCATGAGGTTGACACAAATCCACTTCTCCAGCTTGTCCAGGTCCTGTCTTTCAATGTGACAACTGTACCACTCAGCTTTGTGTCCTTTGCAAACTTGCTGAGGGTGCACTCAATCTCAGTGTCTATATCACTGATGAAAATATTAAATAGCACTGGTCCCAGTACGGACCCCTGAGGGACACTACTTGTCACGGATCTCCATCTGGACATTGAGCCATTGACCACTTCTCTGACAGAAAACAATGCACTCCCATTCCAAAAGTGTCAGAGCAACTGGAAGTTGGAAGACTAACAAAATTAATGAGAAGAGAACATGAATCATACAGGAAGAAAAGGCAAATGGTAAGAACATCACCAGGTCCACAGTAAAGGATCAGGATCGACAAGGTCTGAAATAGCATTTTGAGTTGCAAGACAATCTCTGGGACCCAGTTTGGACTGCTGGTTCAATAAATAAACCTAGTGTATAAATAGTTGCCTAAAAATAATCTGGAAAAAGATCCTTCCAGTCAAAGACAGGTTCTTTAGGGCTGAAATGTAAGACATCAGAGCAGATTATTACACAAATATTTGTAAATGAAGGAATGCAGTCAATTTTTTTTTTTCTAGAACACCTACCTAAAATATTTTCCCTCCAAATCCAGTTGAATTCATTTGACTAACATATTTTCATTTGTACTATGAAATTTAATAGATCCTAAAATAAACTGATAATTGTGGTTATTTTCTCAAGGGCTGAGCAGTAATGTGCTCTGACACATAAGCCTTGTAACTCTGTTACTGAGGAGCCTTCGATGCCTTTGCAATGAAAATGAGTCCTTTTTTCAAAGAGATCAAATCAAAGTGGAACAAAAATCTTCAGAATCCGTCATCTTTAAACAAATTCACATGTATCCCGTAATCAGAGGCAACTCTTTGTCACACAAAAGCAGTGCTCCAGCTTGAACTTTCTGACCATATTATACTTCTGTGCTTGAAACACCAGAAAAAAAGCATAAAGTAGAGCTGGGAGAAATGTTTGAAAACAGTTCTGTATATGTAACTGTCAGTCAAATATTATCTGATTTACTTGCTATGATGTTAATTTTTAAAAATAAATTTAAATTAATAGAAAAACACTGAAAAATTGCTAAATGAAACTAAATATTTTGTTGTAGGTTGATAAAAATAATTTGGGATGGCCAAGAACCATATGGAAGGAAAGTTTCCTCCCTTCACTATACTTTTTATTTTGATCTTTCTTTTTTTTTATTTCCTTTTCTTACTCTTTTCCTTTTGGATGTGAGGAGCAGGATTGGTTAGTAAATACAAAAAAATACAGCTGTAGATGTTCTAATTGCACTAATTCTGCCTGTCAACAAGTATAGCCCTTTGCAGGTAGGAAACAAAACATCTTATACAAAATACAAACAGATCCACTACTCTCCTACCCCACCATATCACAATGTTGTCATCGAGGATTTTTTTATTTCTATTGTACACTTCAAAATTTATGAAATTGGTCACATACCCAACTCATTCTTTTGTATACTTGACTGTCATCATTTGGCAGCTGATTTGCATCTGCTGTACTTGTCGGGATATATGAATACATGAGAATTAACTATCTTTGAAAACCATCACCTGGAAGAAGAATATTACAAGAGATCCCACTAAGCATTGAGATGGCTTTCTTTTCCAGAACTGCCACTTAATGCATGTAGATAGACGTCAGCTAAAACAACAAAGCAGAAATCAATTTACTACAGAAGTTTCAGAAATCTGGGACCGCTTCCATCTTAAATTACAGTCTGCGAGATTTGTGAAGTAGACGGCATACACACAGGCTTCTTGTAGAGACATTTAATATTAGTTCTGAGTATCTTCAGTATCGCATTTGTTAGATATCAGGATAAATTATTAGGCATTTTTGTTTTATTTTGTGCTCATTTGATCCTAATAATCATCTGCCGTAGAACCAATGCATGCACTCAAGGAAGAGATTATCAGGCAAGTAAAGTGAAGTGACTAAGATAATCAGATCAAACAAATGGACCGTAAATACAGGGAAGGGAAGGGAAGGGAAGGGAAGGGAAGGGAAGGGAAGGGAAGGGAAATTTTAGACATTGGCTTTCCATGCATGTTTCGTTTTTAATATAAATTGAACATTACTAGTTATCCAACTAAAATTATCGTTGTAGAGGGCTGTTCATTGTCTGTAGAAAGACACTATCCAGCTGAGTCCCAGTGTGGCACTAGATGTTTGAGATACCCAGGGAAATGAGAGGAGAATATTAATTAGAAGAGAGGTCATTTGAAATAAGATTTTCTTCTGTTTATTAACAGCCTAGAGGCTTAGGGGAGGAATATGTAGCAGACATTTAATTAATCCGTATACTTGGAAAGGGAATTTTCTAGAATTCATCGTGGTCAGGTTTGTGCAACTGAGACAAAAAAGTAGCATGAGGGGGAAATGTCTTCCTTATTCAGAGACATAGGAGTTAAAAAACACAGTCATAGTTGTAATGTGATTTTGAGATTTGACAGTGCACTACCCAGGGAATTACTTCAGGGTCATTAGAGAGCAACAAAAGACATTGCTGTAGAGATATAAGAAGCTAAGTAAAGGAATGTTTAAAAAGAAGATCAAGCCTGGGACATTAGTAGCTTGCACAGGCACATGGGCTGACGGCAGAGTCACTCAGAGCCTCTTCATTGACTTTAGAAGGTACCTGAAATAANCAGGATGGCTGGGATGTTAATGTATAAAAGTCCTTTAAAGATGAATGTCTGCCAAAGAAAATGCAATTATTCATCACTCGTGTTGGCACGGATGTTAATGAAAAATCATCAGAAATCTGCCGAAAACCTTTTCTCATTAGACTGAGGAGAGAAGGAGCCAGAGGTTTCGAGTGGAGTCGGGCAGCAATTTCTGTAGGAACCAGCACCATGGACAGAGGCAGCTGCTTCCTTCCTGCCTGTCCTTGCCAGATTCCAATTCCAATTAAGATGCAAATGCTGCATGACTTGAGTTTCAAGGGGTCTTTTGCATTTATTTCACTTTTTTTTATAACTGGAAGAACTGAATGACAATTAGAGATATTGATAGTGACACATATATTTACTTACCAGCAAGACAATATCACCCTTGTCTTGTACAAGAAAGAAAAGGCATTCAAAGGCGGCATTTTTTAAAAAAGCAATTGATAATAGGATATAATTAATCAGCATCACACAGAATATTAGAAAAGTGATTGTTAATATATTTTATCTTTTAAGTTATAATGTTTTTGCCTCATCTTGTTGCTCTTCTTACATTATTAATGTCAGGAAATGAATTTTGGGGCAATTCTTATGCCGCTCTTCACATCTTGACTCCATTAAATTACAAGGTCATAGCTAGAGACCAAAGCTAATCCAGTGAGCGAACTCAGGTTACTTGACAGCTGCCAACTGAATTGTTTCGTTGTTTTGATTAACAGATGCCTCAGGAGTCATGCAGTATTTACAGAGAAAATGCCTTTGTCACCTACTTATTTTCAGAACTGTCTGTCCCCATCTTCACTGCTAGATTATTACGAGTTCTTTTTCCCTCGTCATCCTGTTAATCATCAGTTTGTTCAACTTTAACTTTCACATGAAAGAGCAACCACATGTGCAGTGATTAGAAAATGGAGATGCCTGCCCACTTCTGTTTTCTGAAGAGAGGAAATAATTTTCCTGCCTCTGTGATGTGTCCCCATCCTGCTCAGCAGGAGCAGGGCTGAGTGTGTATGTGTGTGGGATCTTTGGAGTGTTTGCTCAGCAGCACGAAAGTGACGACAATCACCTTAGGGATTTACTCAAAATTCCAGTCTTCACTTTGAGCTCGNTATTAATGTCAGGAAATGAATTTTAGGGGCAATTCTTATACCGCTCTTCACATCTTGACTCCGTTAAATTACAAGGTCGTAGCAAGAGACAAAAGCTAATCCAGCGAGCAAACTCAGGTTACTTGACAGCTGCCAACTGAATTGTTTCCTTGTTTTGATTAACAGATGCCTCAGGAGTCATACAGTATTTACAGAGAAAATGCCTTTGTCACCTACTTATTTTCAGAACTGTCTGTCCCCATCTTCACTGCTAGATTATTACGAGTTCTTTTTCCCTCGTCATCCTGTTAATCATCAGTTTGTTCAACTTTAACTTTCACATGAAAGAGCAACCACATGTGCAATGATTAGAAAATGGAGATGCCTGCCCACTTCTGTTTTCTGAAGAGAGGAAATAATTTTCCTGCCTCTGTGATGTGTCCCCATCCTGCTCAGCAGGAGCGGGGCTGAGTGTGTATGTGTGTGGGATCTTTGGAGTGTTTGCTCAGCAGCACGAAAGTGACGACAATCACCTTAGGGATTTACTCAAAATTCCAGTCTTCACTTTGAGCTCGGTCAAAGTCATGATAATTCTCAATAAGAACTTGGAAAAAGTTCTATCCCTTTCAGCTGAGCAACAGCTCAAAACTGTAACAAGCAAAGCAACTGTGCAAAAGGCTGGTTTGCACAAATAGCCACAGACCAAATACAGACACTAACTGAATGGTGCTGAGAAGTGAGGCAAACTGCAAGAGGAAGTGAGGTAGACTTGGAAAGAAAGAATAAGGACAGAAAGATTAAAAGGAAAAGAAAAATAACAGGAAAGGGGGAAACAAGCACAAAAATAACCACCACCCAAATGGATCTGGTGAAGGTTTCAGCAGGAAATGTGGTCCATGGGGCTGTGTGTGCACACATCTGCTTTTTGGTGTAGGTTATTTACAGAGGAGCTCCATCCCTTATTAGCATATGAGGCACGCAGAGTGAGGGGGTCTCACTGTATTCACATAGTAACTCTGCTTGGAATATTGTCAAAGTGGAGCATGTTTAGAAGCTGGATCTGGGGAGTTTAGAGGTCACTTGCAGCTTGAGAGACCCCTNAAAAATAACCACCATCCAAATGGATCTGGTGAAGGTTCCAGCAGAAAATATGGTCCATGGGGCTGTGTGTGCGCACATGTGCTTTTTGGTGTAGGTTATTTACAGAGGAGCTCCACCCCTTATTAGCATATGAGGCACACAGAGTGAGGGGGTCTCACTGTATTCACATAGTAACTCTGCATGGAATATTGTCAAAGTGGAGCATGTGTAGAAGTTGGATCTGGGGAGTTTAGAGGTTGCTTGCAGCTCGAGAGACCCCTTCCAGAATAGCTGCTGCTTGAACTCTTTGGGTGCACATGCCTAGTCAAGGATTCTCTTGCCTCTTTAGCCCAGTTAGACTCATTCTGCAGTTTTCACCTATTTACAGGGTGCAAAGACCCTTCCCTTTTCTAACCACGCTCCCTAGACACAGGGGCAGCAAGATGTCAAAGTGCTTAAAGCTCCAAGCACACACAGTTTAGCACTAAGATGAGTGTTTAAGACATGCAAACAAATAAATCAACTCTTACACTCTGTATATCACCTCTGAGCACAACCAGGACAATGAGTCCCTTATCTCCAGCTGGGGTTATTATCCTAATGCTATTTGGGTTTTTTTTTTTCCTT
>WAAB01003355.1:337975-384986 GCA_013389865.1 Piaya cayana | reverse complement strand
TGGACAGTGAGATTGAGTGCACGTTCAGCAAGTCTGCAGACAACTCCAAGCTGAGTGGTGTAGTTGCCACACTGGAAGGATGGTATGTCACCTAGAGCGACCTGGACAGGCTGGAGAAGTGGGCCTGTGAGAACCTCATGAGGTTCAACAAGGCCAAATGCAAGGTCTTACATCTGGGTTGAGGCAATTCCCATTTTCACTACATGATGGGGGATGACATGGTTGAGAGCTGCCCTGCAGAGAAGGATCTGGGGATGCTGGTCAATGAGAAGGTGGACATGAGCCAGTAATGTGCACTTGCAGCCCAGAAGGCCAACCATATCCTGGGCTGTATCAAAAGAAGCGTGGCCAGCAGGTCAAGGGAGGTGATTCTGTCCTCCTATTCTTCTCTTGTGAGACCTCAACTGTGTCCAGTTCTGGAATCCTAAACATAAGAAGGATATGGAGCTGTTGGAATGGGTCCAGAGGAGGATTACAGAGATGATCCAAGGGCTGAAGCATCTTCCGTATGAGGACAGGCTGAGAGAGTTGGGATTGTTCAGCCTGGAGGCTCTGAGGAGATCTTACAGCGACCTTCCAGTACCTCAAAGGGGCTACAAGAAAGCTGGAGAGGGACTATTCATGAAGGCTCATGGTGACAGGATGAGGGGGAATGGGTATAAACTAGAGAGGGGCAGATTTAGACTAGACATTAGGAAGAATTTCTTCACCATGAGAACAGTGAGACACTGGAACAGGTTGCCCAGGGAAGTTGTGGATGCCCCATCCCTGGAGGTGTTTAAGGCCAGGTTGGATAGAGCCTTGGGTGACCTGATCTAGAAGGGTGTCCCTGCCCATGGCAGAGGGTTTGGAACTAGATGATCTTTAAGGTCCCTTCCAACCCAAACTGTTTTATGATTCTATGATTCTATGAAATGCTCCAGTTTAAGAGAAGCACATGTAAGAGAAGAACAAGGCTGTTTTTCCCAGATGTTACTGGGTATTAAAGAGTAAGCTAGATGTCATCTAAACTGTATGACTTAGTGAGGGAGTGGCAGCAGCCATGCTTCTATGCATTTGGTATAATAACCGACAGCTTTAACCAAATACCCCACATATTTAAGTTTTACTATAAAAGATAAAACTGGTAGCGCTGAGTCATGATTATGGTCCTCCTAACCAGTATCCTGAAATGTTATGTTTTGTAAACATCTATAGTACTTAAAACATATTACTGATGATACTATAGCACCTTTAAGACTGGATCTCACAGTTTTATATATTAAAGGTAAAATGAAATTAATGAGACCCAAAGTTACTAAGCGAATGGTGTGCAGTGATTTTGTGAAGGTGTGAAAGAAGCAAGAAAGGACCTCAAAGCCCCTCTTTAGCTAACAGATTGACTTCATAACATAAAGGCTTTGCTAGAACAGATTGTTTAGCTACCATTCTATGTTTCACCTAAGATAAGATGGAAATAGAAAACACTAAAAAATCCTTGCAAATTGAAAGAACAAATTACAAGAGTAGCAAAATAGAATTTAATCTGGTATCAGAAAAGAAACATTAAAACAGAAAATGGAAAAAACTTCCTGTCAGAGTAATAAATTGGTTTATATTTTAACTTGGGGAAAAAACCTCAACTTAGTATCAAGGTGTAAAGATAGGATTAATACTTTCAGCTCAAGTTTAATAATTAAGCATTAGCAGCTTTTCCAATTGATCTTGAGTAGCATGTAAACAGCATGGTAACTTGTATATTATATAGTCATAGCTAACTAGTTGGATACCCAACAAGAGCTTTGGAGAACAGCTTTAAATTGCATGTATTATGTAGCATCAAAGAATCATGGGCATAAAAGTTAGCTTTCAGGGTGATTTTTAGACAATAAAAAGAAAGATACTTTACAAACGCATCACAGTCCTAGCCCAGTTTTACTGTCAAAGCGTTTTGCCTGTAGCAAGCAACACTGTACTTCAAGTGAAGCTGCATCTGTACAGAGTTCAGACAAAGGCAGAGCTGAAAAGTAGTGAGAGTTCTGACTCCAATCAAATAAATGACTGGTTTGGCTTCATAATATATTTTCAAGCCCTAACTTTAATCTAAATCAAATGCCTGTCTTTCTTGCTGTTCATGAAATGCAACTACAGCACATGCTGAAGTACAGGAAAATTGCAAGTGCCTAACTACATCAAATTGTACTTCCATCTAGTCTGGAATCTACATCAGGCAGATGATAATACCTTCTGTTTCAGAAGAAAGAAACTATTCTCCATCACTAATTCATTTAGAAACTGTTCCACAGATCAAGCCAAACAGCTGCTGGGCATGGAGATCTGGAAAATCAAATAGGTCTTTTCTCTTTCTAAGTTCAGAAATCTTCCTCCCAAGCAGTACAGCAATGTCAGGGATTCTTTAAAGTGTTATGCTAGGAGGCCTGGCATCTACTAGACACAGGAACTCTGCTGGCGAAGTATTTGGACAGCAACATACCTTGTGGTATTATCATCTCTGCCATGGGAATCTTGCTGTAAATTAGCCCTCCAAGGCAGAGTTCCATGGCATACAGACCCCATCAAGCTCCGCAAAAGCCATGACAATTTTCCTTGTTAGCTCACAATTGAACAGACAATGCTAAAATGGAAATCAAATGTTTAAAGTGGTGTCTCTTCACAACCTTCTGGAACAGCAAATTTGCAGGTCAGTTACAAGCCGCTTAAAAAGGCCTTTCATTTCAGTGGCTCCAGTGGTGCTGTTCCAGTGATTTTAATGTTACAGCCCCAATCTGCCACTGCTTTTCTCTTTGTTATTCTTATTCCACAAGACAAGCTTCTGCAGAGCTCACAAGATTTGCATAAGCTGTGTGTGTGCGCAAAACTTTGATGTGCATTGTCACCACTGCCTTAGTGTGTGCCTCTGAGTATTTGAAAAGGTGGCAACAAGTCAATCAAAAGCTGGGTAATTCAAATGAAAATCAGCTTCTGGTGCTTAATACACCCTGTTATATTTTGTTTGTCATTATCTACCCCGACCAGTGACTCAGCCCTGTAAAACCTTCAGCTTGATCACAGGGTTGACACATGATACCAGCCATTCAGTTTCCATGGACTTCTATTTATGCCTCCTCTCCAGCAAGATAAATGAACCTCAGACTATCAAATACCATAAAGACTTTCATAAAATAATAGCAACTCTGCCTTTTAGCCTTAAGCAAATGATTTTGCAAGTGCTTCAGATGAATTTAAAAAATAAACTGGCTTCAGCAAAGACCTTCAGAAATGACCCAATGCTTTGTTGTTTCCAAGCAGCTCTGCCTGCCTCAGACAGTCACCCATCACAGTTGTGTCTGAGCATTTGTCACAAAAAAAGATATTGCCAACAGCAGAGTCACTCGTGGATCTCTTGATGTCTCCAGCTCCGCACATACGTACAGGTGGGTGAGGCCTGCAATGGGTAGGTTTCAATATCTAAACAGATGAATGTGACTTGCCTGATGTTGTGAAGAGCATCTTTGAGTCATATATATTGCTCTGGAGGATTTCCATTAACCTACCAGTGCATTAAAAAATAGACAAAATTCCAAGCCACTGCCACGGGACCTGATCCAAAGCCCATTCCCTTAAGTGGGAGTCTTTCCAATGACCCTAGTTTGCTTTGAAGAATGAAAATGGTCATTAAAAAGATCATTTCTGTGGTTGTTTTAACTAACAAGAGCAGTTGGAAAGTAGCCAATTTCCCAAGACTCATGAGATGTTTTATAGATTAGACCTTCTTATTCATGATTAAGTTATACCTTGCCACTCAAAAAGTCCCCATGGCATCAAAAAGAGCAAGATACTGCTTAAATGAGGAAAGGTGTCCATAAGAAACACAACTATGCCAATATAGAGGAAAAACCCCAAAACTTAAAGAAAACCAGTAACTTGTATTGCAAACAACTCAGATCATTTAAAAGAAGAGACAAGTTCCTGTTAAGAAATACGTAGGTTTTATCAGAATGCAAAATGTCTCAGCTTGACTTAGTGAAAGCAGAAATATTTTGACTCCCTGATTCTTTTCTTTTCTTTTGGGTTAGGTGATACAATTCTTGTCTGCAACTTGACAGGATGTAGAAAATAATTACAAATGAAAAGGTTATTCATAATTTTTAAATGAGTTAATTAGTAAACCCCGCCAGAGTCACTCATTACAGTAATTAATAATTGATTATACTTGAAATTAAACACAATTTTTCATCAAAATCTAATTAAATATCTGCCTTTTTGCCTGTTGATTAGACCACTGGATCTGGTAGAGACAATCTTTGCTAAATATGTTTAGGCTGAACTGAACCATCAAATTTGATTTTTAATAATTGATAGTTCCTTTAGAAATTAGTAATTATGACCCATAATTACAGCAGTTCAACCTGATCAGCATTTCTGGCACCTTGCCAGTGATCCGTGGAGCCTGGCAAATGCCATAGAATTCATCAGAACAAGGGAAAAAGTATCAATGAGCACTCAATGGGCCTACATTTTAACCAAATTAACTGTGATTTTAAACAGGAGCCTGATCTTTTCAGAACCCTGAAAAAGTTAATTTAAGTTGGAGATTACCAATTGCAATTAAAACTCTTCTCAGTCTATCTCACAGCACACACCTCCTCCATCAGAATTAGCAGGCACTGCTGTTCTGAGTTATTCAGGTGCTCCTCTGACACACTGAGATAATGTCCAAAGGAACTATGTTCAGGGCATAAGGAGAATACTAGACAAATGAGAAAGGCAGGTCCAAATGTACATAGTAAAGGATGAAAATTGACTGCATATTTAATCAAAATGCTGCTGATTTAATGTTGGTTAATTAATCATTCCTGCTTCTCTTACAGGAGGCATAAAAGTGACCAGGGTATGATGCAAGGCAGAAATGGAAAACTATCAGTCATTAAAGAAGTGCTCATAAAACAAACACAGTAAAAGCAATCCTTTGTGGCAGCGCTAATTATACTTATTTGAAATGAAAGCAAAAATCTTTCGATCCAGGCTAAGATTTGTAATTCTAACCACAACCTTTTATAGATCATTAGTGTGCAGGAAGTCACAGTGAAATCAAAAAGACTCATTTGTGCCATGAGAAACAGACTTTTTTACTCTATGATCATATCTGTAAGCATCTGATAACAAGAGTTTACATCACTGACAGTTTAAAATAGAAGTCTAGGAATGCACTTTTTAAAGACATTTATAACACAGATACTAAATTTAACTGAAGAAAAAGTAATGGTGACACACCAACTTTACAGGCTGAAAAATAGAGTTTTCACTTCTAACATTTTAATTACTTTTGCAACAAACACCAAGAACGCTTTTTTGCAAAGAACAACGGCAACTCTTATAAACCAAAGGAATTCAAATCATGCATAGCACAAGAAAAATCCTCTGCTGTTCCATCTGAGTAGAAAATTTCCTCCACTGCTCACTCAAAATACACCTTGCTGACCACAATCTAAGTTCAGTCCTTTCCCATTCTCGAGGTCACATTGTGACCTTCAGTATTGTTGGTTAAATGGCCAAGACGTGACGCAAAAAGACAGAATAAAACCACATTATTGTGTGTCAGGATCTTGGTTCTAACTCTGCTCCTGTCAAAGTCAATGGGAGAGAATTCCCCAGTACCTAGATGTTACTGACTGGAACATGGACCTCAGTGCCTGTTTTATCAGCTGCTTTGAGAAAACCTGGTGGGTTTGTCTCAGTCCAGGTACAATTTCCTCTGTAGAAAGTGAACAGCCCATGCCATTGTAGGGAGCACAACGTATGGTTCTTTTGACTCTGGCAGGCTTTCTACCGTACCACTGCAACCTCAATTAAGCTAACAGAGGCCTTATTTCCCCAATACTTTGTACCACAATTCTGATCCTCTTGTTCCTGAACATTAGCATTGTGGGTGAGTTTGTTGAGAAATGAAAGAAAATTGGGGAAAAAAACAAACCAAAAAAACCAGAAATAAGCTTACCTATGAAATAGGCCAGCAGGATCACCAATGTGACTGAGATGACAATGGCACTCAGAGCAGCGCATTTCCAGTTACAGTACTTATAGGGTTTCTTCAGGTTAAAGGCCGGCCTAGAGAAGGTACTTCTGGGAAGGGGCCTAGGGGGAGGTGAGTACACAGTGCTGGATGTCAAGGGATATCCCGGCGATGTTGTACAAAAAAGAGGAGAAGTGCCTCCAGGTTTGAACAGGAAGTGCCTGAGGGAAGAAAGACCAACAGCAAGTGATTCCTCACACAAATTGAAGCTGATGGAGACGTGAAGATGGCAACTGCTGCCCAGACGAGGAAAGCAGCTCCACACAACGCTGGCTACGGACATGGATGGCATGCAATAAAGAGAATAATAAAAATCAAAGGCAAGTCACACAGAGTAAAGGAAAACAAAACAAAACAATAAATCACAGGGCCAACAATGCCACAGAGAACTCTTCAAGGCAGGAGTCCCCTCTGTGGAAGAGCTAGCATTAGAGTGAGATGAATACCCCCACACAGCTACGACAGACTGGTGGCACAGGCAGCATCGGGGGGCCCCTCACATTCCCACAGAAATGCCCTACAGAGACTGAAGAGGAGCGTGGGCTGGATTAAAGAGGGGAGGGTGTTTACCAATTCATTGATCACTGCATGAGAGCGTTTTTTGTATGGCAACGGTGAATGGAGATGGGGAAAGAGAGCTTAAGCCATTCCATAGCACCCAAATTGTCACAAGGGGGAATATTCACACTGCCCCCACCTGGCAAATCTAAGCATCGGACAATGAGATGCCTGAAAGCATCAAACCCCAGAATTCAAGCCCTGTGTATTGCCAGTTTGGAGAGGCACCTGCTTCCAGAAAGCAGTCCAGGGCAACTCAGTTTGATGCCCACCTTTAAAAAGTGTGAATTACTGTCAAAGGCAACAGTGTTTCCTGTCCAGTGACACCTTGGGAGGCACCATATCTTGCCCATTACAACAAATGCAGCCTAAGCGTCAGCCTGTGAGGGCCTTGTGTGAGACTCATGAAAGTCAGTGCAAAAAAACCCCACTGCAGTCCATGAGTTCCTGAAATGAAACACCCCAATGGGAATGCTCTTCATGGCAATTCTAAAAAAAAAAAGCTAATTTTGGTGGGACGTCATGAAGTACAAGGCATTCAAATTTCAGGAATGAAACTTGCGAAATGGATCTGACTTATTCACTGCCATGCTGATGTAAAACAAAAGTGCAGCTTGTGAGGACTGAGAAACAGCCCCAGTGTAGTTTGCACCTTCTGCCACGGTTTACAGGGTCAGATTTGCAGTCAGTGAATATGCACTCAGCATGGCTCCATGGGAGACGGTCAAGCCAGTGGACTATACCAGATGAAAACATTACTCTATTTTCCCCTTGAAATCACTTGTGTAGTCACAGGGGGAAATGTCACATGCAGAAACACCACCATGCAGAAAAGTCAATGATTCATGCTGTATCAAGTAATACATATTTCTCAAAAATAGGTGTTCATTGTACTACAGCTATAGTTTTATTGCTACTTTAAGCATGACTGCTGAGCATTAGAGAAAGACTCATTATTTCTACTAAATCTCCACATCTAAGCATTCATTTTTATGAAAAGTCAGATAGTATCTTGTTTTGGGAAGTATGCATCTGTTCGGAGCAAAGAGGTACCTGCAGTATTCACATACAGCAATTAGATCTTTAGTTAATGATGGCTACCAAATTAGAAACTGCCAACAAAAGGTCAACAGTTTGGGCACCAAGTGTCACATTGAAAACTGCTTATAACTTAAAAGTTAAGTGAGCAAAAGTTAGGTTAAGATGCCAGAATGGGTGGTTAAGTAAAAATCAAAGGTTCAGCTTACATACAGCACGAGCATCCACTTGTAAGATAAGGTATGCAGAAAATATCAGTTTAACAATGAAGGCTGCCAGTACAACCATTATTTAAGATTTTAATGAAAATTATATTAATCTTAGTTCATATGGAACTCAAAATTGCTGTAGGTACTTCCTACTAATGAAATGACTTTCAAAACAAGGGAAAAAAGCAAATGGCGTGCAGTGGCTCACTAGCATATTAATGGTTCTGCCATTAATATGTACAGAACACAGTGCTTCAAGCTGCAAAACATCATTTTTTTTAAGCCATCTTGGAAGAGGCAAGCAATGGTGTTGTCCTTAAACATCATTAACATGACCAAATGCTTTCATGCAAGGATCATAATGACTGTACAGTAAACAGGAAGACCACGTAAGTGTCACATACCCATCATTGTAAGCACCATCATGTCGGGAGGAGGTGAGAATGTCCATCTCAATGAGGTTGTCCTGCAATGTCTCTAGGAATGTCTGCTTTGCTATGTTTCTACATACATATGGAAACATGAATGAAGCCAGTGAGTCATGCATACATGAAGTGTGATCTTATAAACCACAATGGTTGTAGTGCAGTTGTGCATGAAATTAGAATGATGGACCATATATTTATATGTATAGACGATACACATATACATATATAGCTTTTAAGAATGTTCACTTCTCTTTCTACAGGTTATATATATGCATATATACACATATAAGCACACACGCTCATGTGCATGTAAAAAACCCACGTTCATGTACTTGTTCTTTTCACATTATTTATTGCCAGTGACACATGAAACCTTCTGAACTGCTGGATTCAAAAGACTAGATTTCAAACCAGCACAGCCGTAACATTGTTTAACTCGGGCATCTGTGTTAGTGTTACTCTGAAAAGGCTAGCACAGTATCTATATCTTATTGTGGGCTACACCTTAGCAGTACAGTTCCATCTAAGGTCTCCATGGATTTCCAGCAAAAATCTGCCACTTATCTCCTTAAGTTTCAGTTTTGCATTTAAGAAACTTTAAATTGCCAGTTTGATTAGTCTGTTTTCCTTTGAGGAGCCACAACTTCCTACAGAGAAAATGCAAGTTTGCTCAATATGAGTATCCCAAATAAAAACCTCTCAGTGACTAGCAGATAGAAGCCAGAAAAATGTAATGCTGTAACCCAAATTCAATGCAATACCAGCGTTTTGGCTCTAAACTAAGTAAAACAGGCAACAGGCAAAGTACTTAGGACCTGCACAGGAAAAACCCTAGTTTTGACTTTTGCACACAATAGTGGCGTTTTGCAGTATTTGCCTTCCCCAGCATGTAATTTGATGGGTCCCACTTTGACCTATACATGCTAAACAGGTTTGTACTTTTTTTGAGGAGAATAGCAGGAACATAAAGAATGAAGTCAGAGGCACAGTAGGGAACAGACTGTGTCCTTCTCACCTTCAGGTTTGTTTCTCAAGACCTGGCGAAAGAACATTCTTCCCACCTTTTTTAAGACAAAAAACCAGTCCTGATTTTGCCTATGTCTGTTTTCAACATCAAAACTGTATCTAAGCCTGAATATGAATAAATTCCCTGGCCAAAACTAGGAAAAGAACATAACAGCATTGTGACACTTTATCACTTATGCAGGATTAAGTGCTTATAGGATATAAGTGACTTGATGTGAACTTAAATGAGAACTCCTCTGTCTAAGAAACTGGAGTCAGGTAACATGCTATACGAAGAGAAACCAGTCCTGTAACATACAAACCTATCTACTGTCTCTTCTAAAACATCCTCAACCTTGATTTTTCATTTCTGTTGCCTCCTTTTCCTGCTATTAATGCCAGCATTCAGCTAGCTCAACGCACTGCTTTTGGGGGGCTCTTCGCTGCTTTGACAGAGCAGATCTACTCCTTGATCTGAATGAAAGTAAAATAATTCCTATTTATAGCTTTGTAGTAAAGCAGATTGACATGCATGAGCAGTGTGCCATAGCACTTGAGGTATCAGTGCAGTCCATCCTCAAGTGTTTGTAGCTTCCTCACATTCCCTGGGAATGTAGGAAAAGTTGGATGTTGAATTCAATGCAAAAAGAAGCAACATATGTGCATGCACTGAGCATTTAATGGATAAGAAGCAAGGCATCTAGCAACACACCAATTGGTAAAAGTTCATCAGTAGTTAAAATCCATGTCAAACTAGTTCCATGAATTTCAGTTTTGGATTCTCAATAAAACAGAAGAGGAGAGGGTTATATAACCTTACAATGTATGTGTTTGTAACACAGAGGTTCCTGGGTCAACAAGGTGACTAAGGCATGGCTGTCCTCCTCACTGAAGGCTGGAGAGTCTGCTACCTGTGAGATTACCTGCAAATATCTGTCTAGTTACAAACCACTCTTCCTCCTTGTTATGAGTTGTGGTGTCAGAATCTGACTTTACATGATTACCACATGAAATTTCCTGGGAACGGAGGTCTCCTGAAAGTTGTTGGTTTGTCAACTTAATGTCCACCTAGTCAGCATTTATTTGTTCCTACAAGGTGAAATGTAAAGGAACAAGCCACAGAAGAAGGAATGTTGAAGAATAAATACTGGGGGAGCTGACTTACCTGTCAGGAGTGACTGCTGAGCAAAGATCTTCTCATCTCAACCTTGATAATACAATTCTTTTAAAGCAACAAAAAAGGGAGTGGACAGGGAAAGAAAGAGGAATAAGGAGAAACAGAGAAAATGGAGTAAAGGGAAACTAATGAAACAAAGGGAGAGAAGAGGAGGGGCTCTTCCTCTTGGAACATGTATAATATTCTCAGATATAGGAGATGCTTATTGTGTCAGCTGTATACTTGTACTACACATCTCTGCTTTCCTTTGTAGTATAGTATGGAAATTTCCAGGCAGTGACAAAACATCCTAAATTCCCAGTTCTAAATACTGCCCAGAGTCCACAGCAGTCAACATCAAGTCTCTTCAAACTCTACAGTGCTTAAAAATTATAAGTGTAGACACATTTAACAGTCTGTGACTATCCCTGTTTAAAAGACAGTTTTTTCTTCGTGTTTTCTCTATTGACTAATATGGGATTTCAAAAAACTGGATATTCAACAGAGATACAATTCCATTTTTGACATGAGATTATTATAATCTCCTATTGCTATACTTCAAAGGCTTTAATTCTTGGATTAATGTCTTTTGGCCAGGATTTATTTTTTTACATATTGGACATTTTATTCTCTTAGGCGAAGGTCTTTTTTGGTTCTAAAAATCTTTGCAGTGAGGAAGGTCAACTTCATGAAAGAGGTGGAATTGGGCATCCAAGTCTGCTGAACAACTTGGAAGCCTGGCCTTTTATGTCTATAGAACTCCCACCAAAGGAAATGGAAGACCTCTGCATGTTGGGAGGGCACACTGTTAAGAGTGGAGATTTGTCACAGATTTATGGATCATCTATGCAGCACAGACTCCGCATTATGACACCATAATAATGCATTTTATTTTCTTAATGTTGTTTAGTGAAGAAACAAAAGCCTGTCAATCATGCCCTGTAAGTATGCTCATTTTCTGTTTAAAATAAAATTACACATTCTTTTCCAATATGTTCATTGTTTGAAGGGACACTGGCAAAATTACACCATCCCAAACCGTTGTGTCAGAAGCTGCAACATCAGGCTCAAAATGATTTGTTTTCTATCTACTTAATAAAATAGTTAAATTGAGGATCAATTACAAACGTGACCGATTTGTAATACAGGTGAAATCATCACAGGCTGCAGAAGGACCTCTTCATGGAGAGAGACCTCCAACATCCAGTCTGGCTAGCAGTGATAATACCACCAACCCAACTTTCTGAAAGAACTGTCTGCATTAGATCTTGAAAAAATTTCACTGATAATGATTTCACAGAGAAGAAATCAGGACAGTCTTAAGGATGTACTCATCTACAATAGCAGCCCAGGACCAGCAATGTAATTGTTCCATCTATGAACTCCAGCATTTAATACAATGTGGTAGAGTCTTCTCTCCTTTTCCCTTCTCTGACTGCAAACAGAATTGGACAAATAGGGACAGGATACTTTCAGCAAAGATCTTTTATCTCTGACATTCCTCCACTGATCCACCCAGCAGTAAGGACATTCCTTCTCAAATGTAAGGTGTTTGGTTCTGAGAGACTTCGGTCAAATGTTAGGATGTCTTGGCGCTATTAATCTAGTATATTATCACTTTTCCAAAGAATTCACAACCTGGTTTAGAAACAGGCACAGGGCTTCCTCCAGAATTACAGAGAATTATTGACAAAAGGGCTGCAGAAGTGGGGTCTAAGTATTTTTTAATGTTTTATTTTTCAAAAGAAATAACACATAGAAGTCACAGCTTGTGTATATATGCTCAAGAATGAGCAACAGAATATAATTACTGAAACTATTGTCAAATCACACTTATAGTACTTCCTTACTTAATTTTGTATTAATCTTTTGGATCCAGCTTCTTAGTTCTCGTTTTTTTTTTTTTTAATAAAGCAGTCACAGAGAAATTCATTATCCTTAAATGCCATAAAATGTTAGATTGATGCCTGTTTTGGAAGTTTCAGAGGGCCAGCAGACACAGCTCATTCTCAAAAGGATCGACAGATGAGTAATTTTTAAAAATGATTTTCTTAGCAAGAGCTGGCAAAACTGGGTACATTTTGTCCCAGGATACAGTCACAGCTACCACTGATCTCAATAAGATTCCCACAGGTTGTGACATGACAAATTTGGCCCTTGGCTTAGTTTTCAGTTAGTATATTTTTTTTGCTGTCTAAAATCTTTCTTGAGAAGGTAAGACAACTGAAAAAAAAAAAAAGGCAGAAAAAAAAAGTAGTGTTAGGCCTGGAAGACTTCTATCCAGACTGAAAAATATATCAACCATGGGGCCTAACGATTCCAGCATCTTCAGTGTTTTCCTCAGTAGCAAAGGAAATAGTGAATCAAAAACTCTGAAGAATGCAAACCCTGAGTTTTGACTGGGACAGCAAGTAGATGCACTCACCAACAGATAGGAGGAATGAGGCTGAGGGAGTATGAAAAATCCCTCTTGCAGAACCTACATAGAATCTAAACAAAGCTATGATCTAGAACAACTCAGTGCACTCCTGTCACACCCTTCGTGTATTGCATAGGTGGAAAATAATTTAAATGCTAATTAATAAGTCATTAATTGACTTATGAGCTGCTATCCAGCATTTCATGCTTACTGGAGCAATATTGTAGGAAACTAAAATGCAGCAGCTGACCTCTCCTCATTAGGTAAAACAAGATCAGCCTTTCCTAAATGAGGTACTACATAAGTATCTGCCTGATGAGGCACAGGTAGAGAGCAGAATCTTTTCAATATATTGACTGATTTCAGTTTCTTAAATAGGATATTGCTTTATTGTACCACATAGGAAGAAAAGACATTCAAGGAAAATAAAAGAAGGAAAATCAGGAATGCTTTAATCTATGATCCTGATTCTGATTTTAAATGAAGAAAAACTTATAAGAAGTTGTTCAAGACAATTCTTTTAGTTTATGAGAAAAGAGCAATTTCCTCTTCTCCTAGTCCAAATAAAAAGACAAGAGGAATAATAAATTCAACTTAAAATACTTAAGCCAAGCATTAGTTCACAAACTGAATGGCTACCTTTACAGGCGTGTATATTTTCCCTAACACCTTTAGCACACAGTCAGCACATTGTAAGGTACTAAGGAAGATTACTTACCTAGTCTCCAGAGGGATGTTACTGTTAAGTAACCAGTTGTCCTGAGCATGGGCTGGTTCTTGAGTGCTGGCTGGTTGTTCTCCAGAAAGAGAGTGGTCCGTAGGAGCTGGGCTGGGGTTGCTGCGTGGAGTGAAGTTCCCTCTGTTTAGGGAATTGATGGAGGCTGCATGATGTTGATTTGGTGTGTGGGCGTGTGATATTGGAGGTGGTGGGGTTCTAAGCCTTGAATGATTTTGAAGATTTGGAGGATGATCTAAAACAGAAGTAAAGTATTTTTAAGGTTTATGATATGAATTGTTTCATGCTGCACTCATTTATGCACAGGCACTTCTAAAAAGTATGAAAGTTGGCATCAAAGATATCCTAAATTAAACTCAAAAAGGTAATATAGCCTTGTTCCATGTGCTCTAATGACACACACATTGATCCCCTAGCTGGCTAGAAAAATAGCTTATTTTCATGTGCCAAAGTTATGAAAACTTAGAGCATGACAAAAAGGTTGTCCTGACAGCCAAGTTAACTTCGATGAACAACTGCAATTTGCAAACTGCAATCAACCTGTGGTGCTGATTTTGATAAGGCATGAAAAATACAACCAGTCTGGATAAATAACACTTTAGAAGCAATTGGTTGATGGATAAACAGCTGTCAGTGAAGTTACTTCTGCCTGTTCTGTCCAAGAATTGTCAATAAGTAAACAAGAAGACTGAGAATATGTTTAATCATAGGCTGAGTTTAGGGAAACCATAAAAGTATGTCAGAGTTACACAATTTAACCAAATGCAATAGCTGGTGCTGTTAGAGATACACTCAGAGTAAAAAATGGCATAAAAACCAAAGTGTCAGGAAAAGGAAACAACATATGGTGAAGAAAGGTGTAAAGACCAACAATAAGGCTACTTTGCATAAAACTCCAAGTATTCATTAGCCATGAGTCTGAGGGAGGTAGATCGAGGAAGGTGAAAATTTAGAAAAGCCCAACATAGTGCTGATTATATATTTATTTTACTTGGTTTTACATTTTTCTGGAAATGAAGAAAAAACAATATATTTGATGGAACTGGAGGGAAACTGACAATTCAGCATAATGCAGGTGGGAAAGAGGAAATGCACTCCTCTCTGATTTTAGTATGTTTATGATCATAAATCATTAATATAGAACACTTATCTGATTACTTATCTAAGGAAAATTTATATCCTACCAATCTAATGCTTACTAGGCAGCCTTCTGTAACATGAAAAAATAACACTCACTTATACTCTAATTAGGGAGTTCAGAACTGAATGAACTGTATGTAGTCCTAAATTACAATGGATGGTACTGAACTTACCATGACATTTAGTGATACTTTTAAAATCTGGATAAGGGCTTGGATTCAGGAGAGGAAGAGAGAAATCATTTACAATATCTCCTTAGCCTCTTGGATATTTAGACTCATAAGATAAAACATAAAGGTGCATGAGACACCTCGCCCGGTACTGACTCCCACTACCTTACCATTAAGTATGACTGGTTATACCAAAACCTTAGACATGGGGCTAGGGACATGTATTCCATGGGGAGAAGTGAGTGCTTCACCGTTTTACCCTGTACTCTGAGAAAGGTTGGAGGAACAGCTCAGAAGTGCTGTTTTCTTTGTACCAATACATCTGAGAACAAGCAGCTCGAGAGGAGAGGTAATCTACATTTGGTTGGATAGATTATTCACTGGGATCTAATGGAGTATTCAGAAGTCTGACTTGGCCAAACTCATCCAAAATTAATAATGGACTCTGATCTAACACAAGTTAGCCCTGAAAAATTGTATACATCAGCCAGCAAACTAAAGGGAAGGACAGAGCAACATCTATGGAATGTACAGAACAGGAACATCAGAACTAAAGTGGGTCTGACCTCAGCTCCGTATAACCATGTGAACCAAGGCATCCAGCCATCCTTAGACTTATAAGGGACTGCTGCTTAACTGAAGCCCTGACCATGGATGTGATAAAAACAACAGTGGAAGAATCCTACTGCTAGGTTAGTTAAACTGGTAATTCCTTTTCCCACTCAACAGACAGCAGCCAGCCTGGCTGGGCTCCCTTTGCCAGGAAGCAGAAGGAAGACAGGAAGAGAGACACAGAACACACCAAAACCTGCAGTTTGGGAATGTGTCTGCCCACAGACAAAGGATGACACAACAGTATATTAATTTCAGGCTGAGGGAGATGAACATAAATAGAGGATTTTCAGTTTTTAAGGCTGTCAATCTATCACTGCTCACAGAAACTTAATTCATCCCAGAGAAAATGACTTGTCTAATCAGGAACAACATATCAAAGGCTTCCAAGACCAGTTATTTGAGTTCTTATTATAGTTGATGCTTGAGATGAATACTTTGTGCAAACAGGAAAGGGGGGCAAATGCATGAATCCTGGAATATGCAAAAGGTGTTTTGCAAAGTTCTCCTGCTATCAGCTGACTCTCCCTACTGAAGACACCATTTTCAGATTGTGAGTCAGAGCCTGTTTCCCAAGATCTGTTATGTACATTCCAATTTACACTCTATTATTGCAGACACATTGCAGATGCTATTATGGATAATGCTTTCGAATCAAGCAAAAATGTGTCATTTCCATTCTCTATTTGCATACCCTCTGTGATTTCTTTGCTAAGTAAAGACAGCACATCTCTCTTACTCTGGTCTATGTGATTTTTCACAGGATTTTACAGCTTGTATTTCTTTTTTTTTCTGACATTTAGGTAGCTTTGCCTCACAGAATGTTTTTAATTTTATTCACATACGAATTCTGAACACTTAAATCATATCTGAGCATTACTGAATTTAATATACCTTGACTAGGGTTAGCAACTGTTCCTCTTGCCTTACAATCCCTTTTTTCCTTCTTCAAAAGTTAAGGAACATTAGGAAAAAAGGTGTAGATGAAAGCACAAGTTATGAAATCTTCTTACTAAAAATTCTTGCAGCTTGATGTGACAAAAATATTGAGGTTTTAACCCTCTGTGGTCACCAAAGATCCTATCAGATTTGCAAAAGATAAGGGAAGTCCACTAAGCAAATTCCTTCTTGATTACCTAAAATTGCAATTGTCTCTTTATTTGAACAAATTCTTTTTAACTTGTTCCACGATATCTAAATGACATATAGAGTGTGGTTACTTTTCTACACAGGAAGGGGGAATGCTGGCTGCAGCAGCTCTCTTACATCATATGCGCATGAATCTTATACAATGGGAAGATGCTTTGATTACCCTGCTATATATTATATATTAAGTGTTGTCTATTTATAGCTGCTTAAGCAGTGCTGAATATTTGCAGATCTCATTACATAAGTAGAATGCTGAGGAAGTCAGGTATAGCTTTCTACACCAAACAGCAAGCCTTAATGGGACAACAGCAACATAGGAATTCAGAAAACTATACAGAGGAGCAAGACATCATGACCTCTGCACAAATGACACTAGGTTCCCCAAGACCCTTCTTAAGCAACTATAAGATGGCTGACTGACTATTGGAAGTTATTGTGGCTTACTCAAAAAGAGAGGACTAGCTAAACTAGCACAGCACTGGAGAATAAAAAACCTCATTTTGTACAACACCCTCCTCACCACCAGATTTCCAATAGCCTTCACAAGGTAAAACAGCCTATAGGATGATTATTGCCTTGAAGGGCGAGCAACAAGATCTGTCAATAGCAAAGTGGGTCCTGGTGATAGTGTTCAGTGTTTCTAGAAGAGAGGCTGGCACTGTGGAAGTCAAAACAACTCAGAACATAATAAACATCCATGTAACCCTCATTTCCTCTAGTGTGTCTCCAAAATATTTCAAACACAAAATATGTCAGTTTTCAAATGTAACCGAACATTGGAAATGTTATCACAAAAAACACCAATAAAAATCATGTTGCCTTTGTGTTCTTTTTTGTTTGTTTACATTTTAACATTAAAATGTCATTGACTAACACTGGCTTGGTAACCACAGATAAAGAAGAGCCAAAAGATAACTCAGTTAATGAAGCTTGTACTTAGAACATATTAGAGAGTCTTGACAGAATCATATGAATGAAGAATTGAATGAAAGTGAACCATAAAACAATTACCAATGAGGAGCTAATATGACAAAAGTTGAATAAGAGGACTGAACCCTATGTTCCTATTCTTTCCCTTAATCTTTAATGATTAGTACAGTTTTGAAATTAGTCTATGTAACAATTACACTTTCTGATTCATTAGCTTTTGGGATTATGTTCAGGGCAAACGCGCTAACCTCAGAGTGAAAAATACATCCTCATCTCTTTTTCCCAGCTTCTCTTGCTTCTCCACAATCTGTCATTCCTTCGTCTGCTCACATTCAGACAGCCTGATGACCGACTGGTGTCTGGGTTATGTACAGGAAACATTTATCTTTACTTACAGTACATAGTACCAGGTAGAATGAATCACTCATTCATCCACTGAAATTAAACTTCACAGTCGCTGTGATGACTAATTTGGTAGTGTGACTTGGGGCAACCATGTTTGTACCCACACATGGAGAAGGCACCCTTCTTGCAGAGCAAACAATCTTTTTAAAAATAATGGAGTCTATATTCAACTAAGAACCTTGCCTTGGCTCCAGAACCATGCTTCTATCTGCTGCAGGTATATGCTCACAACATTCACACCACCAGCCAGCTGAAACTACCCTCATGAAAACTTTGGATGCCACTGGGTATGGAGGCTGGGGTGCCTTCACTTATTAATCTGATGAGCCACCTAAGGTGAACTATGAAAGACTGAATTGGGTCTTCTTATAGGGGGCACAGGATGTTTGCTGTTAAAAGTGAGACAGCTTGCCAGAAACAGCTTTCCTATCAGACACATGGCAAGCCAATGACAGCTTCTGCAAAATGAAAAGCAAGTAGAATATTTAACCCCAAAGTTGGCGGATAACGAAAAACTATGATGAGAAAAATCAGAATGGAGGTTGCTGTCTGTTCAGAGGTTACCTCAGTGGCTTCTAGGGACAGTCAGGATCAACTGTAGACCAAGCTTATCTCCTATTTGCATAGAAACCAGCTGAATGTGCAACATCTGTACTGAGCTGAAGCAACATGCAAACGTGGCATCTCTGTCATACCAAGCAGGTTCATATCACAGTTGTTACTGATGCTCTCCAATCTAGAGGAGAATTTCTCCCTTCAAGGAATGTTCTACATCAGGCTCTGTCTACGTGGGACAGTCAGGTAGTCTAATAAGGAAGCCACCCTACAGTACGGTGACAGAGATGGAGTGAAACAGGTCACTTGGTATTCAGATGGTTTAGCTGCACAGAGATGACTGTTTTCTGTCACTAAAACTTAAAAACTGGAGTTAGTGGTACAATTTGTGTGACTGAATCTCTCCGTAATAAGCCTGTGTACTGAATCTGACCTAAGACTAGCTTCTCCTGTCATCAAGAGGAGTGA
The DNA here is from genome assembly GCA_013389865.1 of Piaya cayana. Taxonomy (NCBI): domain Eukaryota; kingdom Metazoa; phylum Chordata; class Aves; order Cuculiformes; family Coccyzidae; genus Piaya; species Piaya cayana. The sequence goes on along the minus strand of WAAB01003355.1, from coordinate 365,956 downwards.
TGGTACCATGCTGTGAAATACGTCTTTTTCTCTAGCAACATCTTGTGCTGATGGTTTTCAAAATGCTAAGCCACAAAATGACAGTGAATCATAAAAGAAATCAGAGAACTGAAGTATAATCTCCATTAAGTAACAAAACAACAATAGGAAAGCAACCTTGATGGGTTTTCTCTATTTTATTTTCAGTAACAGCATAACGGGGAGCTGCTGTTCCATCAAGGACTTTCACCAGAGAAAAGCATAGTCTTCATCATCTGGTTAAAATCAGCAGTGTATATGTCCTGGGTCTAGAGAGCATTATGATTCAAAGAGTCTTCTGGAAGTTGAGCTCTTTGAATCCCAATCCTTACAGCCTTGTATCTCACTGGTACTTAATCATGCTGTAAGCATAGACATACAACAGACTGTGTTTTATGGATGATTAAGGCCTAAGAAAAAAGATCCTATGCACACCTGTATTACAAAATTGATGCAGTTTTTGTCTAGAAAAAACTCATAAGCATTTGGAGACTATTTAATGCAAGAAAATGGTTATACATGTGTAAACAATTTTCAGTGTTTTCATAAATGTGCAACTTAGACATTGGATTTCAAAAAATCAGTGATATAAGTGGTATCAAAAAAGTTGCAGAACACAAAAACCATAGCGAATTTTCCTGACAATGATGCTACCTACAGTGCTCCTGTGAATGTCTGCAGACACCCTCCACAGCTATGTGGACCAGTGAAAAAAAACCCCAAACCTGTAACTATCAAAATCTAAGCTTGACCTCCAGCAGAGCACAATGTGCAAAAAATGCAATCAGTCTTCATCTTGCAATCAGACTGTAACTACTAGCAAGTGAAAATGGAGGATCCAGAAACCAGACAGCAGATAAAATGGCATCTTGCTGCTGACTGACAAGCTGAAGCTTTATAAATTGTGAGGACTGTACTCTGAAACATACTCAAGTAACTTCATTCCTTTAGATGAGTGACATCAAAAATCAGGCCCACCTGGATGGTATATGTGCGCTATTTGAAACTCCTCTTTAGCTGCAGAGATTAACACTTCATTGGCTTTACTGTTTATAAGAAAGAGCCTGTGCACCAAATCAAGTCCAAACAAGCCATTTCCTCTGTATTTTTGTCATCAAATGTGTACATTATATGCAAACTTTCCTCTCAACTGCCAAAGTGCCTTTGCAAAAGCAAAATATTGACTTTTGGGTTTGAAATCAATTTTTCGTTTGATGCTAGGCTGTCAAGCTTTGGCTGTACATAGTCTACCAGAGCTCTGGGTGGGTTTTTTTTTCATCAGCATGTATCTGATGGAATTGAACACCCCACAAGCAAAGCTTTTAAAAAGCTCCAGCTTATTGTCAAAGGATCATATTCAGACTTTTAACCCATAATGTTCATTATTTAACTTAATGCAAAGGAATTAAAGACTAAGGAAATCAAGGTAGAGTTTTTGCTATTTGCAGTCTGATGGTTTATGAAGAATAATTTCCTTGAACACAGACACAAGTGGGAAAAAAAACACCAAAATATCTGTCAGAGTGTACATCAGTTACTTAAATTCAAATAACGCATTTAAGTCCTCAAATAAGTTACTGAAAACATGGGAAACTAGACTCTATAGTGGCCAGCTAAACCAGTTTTCTTGTGTCCTGGAGAACTGGGAGCCTAGAGTGCTCTCTCTTCTACTTAAGGGCTGTATGAATTCAGTGCTCCTGAAAAGGTTTGCCTGTTTTGAAGTGTTAAATGGTGTATTAACTTCCCTGTGTTTTATATATTGCAGTGTACTCTATATAAACCCTAAAATTCATTTGCAGGCAGCCAAGATTTATATCCCACTGGCTGTGGTTTAGGGAATGCCTACGTCACTTGGGCAATTACACCTCACAGCTCTTCTTTCAGTGGTATCTGACTTGCACAGGCTCAGTACAAGCAGCCGGGTGCCATCCTTCATGTATAAAAGGCCTGGAGAAATGGAAATAATGCTCAGATTTGCTGCTCCCTCACTGCATGCTTAAGAAATACAACTGTTACTATACCTAAGGTTATCCTTCTTGAAAGAAACAGCATGCATTTCTCTGTTTGCAGTTTATTGACTTCAGGCACCGAGGAACTCTTGTATGGAGAGTCCAACTGGTCTCCCTGCATACGCTGCCTCCTGTGTGTGTTGTGTGGTTCTTTCATATAGTAACATATGGAGACAAATAAACAAAGACAAAATCACACAGTTCAGCCTTGTACCAACCAGATGTCATTAGCTGGTATAGTTACACAGAAATATTTCGGAATTGCTTGTGTAAAGCAGTTCTATAAACTAAAGTACATCCGCAAAAGGTGCTATTGTAAGAGAAAATAAACTCAGGATTTTGCCAGCATAGCTCTATCAAATATTGCTGGCACCCTTTTTTTAAATATACTTATACTGGAAAAACTTTGAAATCTAGACCCGATCTTTGCCTGTTTCTCCCTAAAAATAAATGAACAAACAGTCTCTATTTTGCTTACGCCCTTCAAAAATCTTCTCTAAACTACAGTGCTGTTGTCACTTAGCTGTACACAAACAAACAGGACTGACAGATCCCCAGCCTCATCAGCAAACCTGACTATTTATAGGAGTTGAGGAAATAGTCTGTTTTATATAATTTTTACAGTGTTGTTAGCAGTGATGATCCAGAGACCGTTCTTCTGCAAACATGAACCAATACAGCTTACAGGCAGTTTGACTGCCTGACAGTCTACACCCTCAGTGGTCAGGGTGAAATATTAATATGCTGAAAAAACATTTTTAATAAAATTACTCTAGTCAATGTTAACCTGCAAGCTTTGGGTCTGGATTCTGACTTCTGAGGGGCTTATAATTCCCAGAGCCACCAGGGAGCTGCACAGCACAGAAATCTGAGGGAAAGTTTTGAACCTTTCTTTTTCATTTGTACATGTCTCAGGCTTGTGAATGAATCAGTCTGTAGAAATACACAACTCCATTATTTCACAGCAAAGTGATTATGGAACGTGACATGATGTGGTGTAGCACAATGCCAACAAGCACTAATGATCTGAATTATTTGCTCTAGAGGAAGAAAGAGGGAAATTTCACATTGGCATCAACTGAAATAAACTATTTCAAGTCTTTGCTGGCAAGTGGAGATTTTTTTCATTACTTTTGGATCAACTTGTGCACATGCCGCCACATACATGCCATCAAACAGAGACACTGCATGGCACAGAACTAGTTTCTCAGTTTTTCCTTTGCTAATTCCTCCTTTCCCCATCCTCCTTTTAATCTTTTTGCTGCCTTTAAACTTTTAACAAAGCCATTTCTGTTAAATACCTCCAAAGCCCAACATGAACTGGTGACAATTCTCTCTGACAGCTGCGACCAATATGACGTCTGTCTCAGTGATTAATACCTACATTCCCTGCCCTATCCACTGCGTACACAAAAGCTGACTGATTTCCTTTAGAGAAAGCCATGGGTGCAGTTAAGTGTAAAATCTCTCTGCACAGGTGGAAGACCTTATTCCCTTTGGCACAGGAATCTGATTTGTGAGAGCTGGGCTCTGTGACCTTTCCCTTCAGGTTCTATTTGACATTCTTGGAGGCACGATGGCAGAAGGCTGCACTCCAAATAATTCTGAAACAGACATAAAACTTTTATATTTTTATTAACACTTGAAGAGGCCACTAAAGGAAAATCAAAACTATGAATCTGTCAAGACGCCCCTCAGCAATGCTGCACTTTATTCACAAAAGTTCCACAATGGAAGTGCAATGTCGTCTGTCTGGTGTGTATGTTTGTCTGTCTATTCACACCCCCAAAATATCTCAGTACTAATTACTACAGTCCCTCTGGCAACACCATTCTTAGAGGAAATATTCATGATGAGTCTCATTTAAGGTTAGCCTCATTATCACGTTCTTTTTCTTTTTGCTTCTACATTTTATGATCTATATCTCTAGCATGTAAGAAATCTCATAAAAATATGCACATACACTTATGTATTAATAGATCATAAAGACATTTATATGGGTTCTGATATTCAGCTTTTACCCTATTATTATGAATGTGCCTTTGTGTATCTCCCTTTGTTACAAATAGACAGATATGTACACACGTATACAGTACTTCAGAGACAGAAAAACTGTGTTAAAGACTTTGATCTTTTCTTAATTTCCACTCTTAACTTTTTTATTCCCCTACCAGGAGGTATTGCTCCCACTGGCATCATACAATAAAGTGATGCTTGCTGCCCATCAACTTTAATCTTGGAAAACGTTCTAATTTAAAATGAATAAATACAAAGATTTCTGGACAAACAAAAAGACTGCCCTATGTTTTCTATGAGAAATGGCAGAAAAGTTGCATTAGAATTATTCTTTCCTAGTGCTTATTGTTGTTTCCTTCAGTACATGAGAACCTGAAGAAAAACACTGGACTAGGCTAAACCATGGTAATTGTCAAGTGCAAAAGACAGAAAAAAGTTTGAAAGAGATATATCTGTTTCTGCAGGTCATACTTTGCAAACACAAGTCTAGAAGTTGAATTACTGATAGCTCTAAATAGCCAATAGGGTGATCTTCAGATACACAAACAGAAGTTAGGTACCATCTTCCATTTACACCTGTGGCTCTGTGTCACTCAGTGACATCTGCATCGTTGGAAAATTCACCATGAAAATTTTAAAATCAAGCCCTCAATGAGATATATTACTGCAGACCCCTGAAGCAAGGTGCTTAGCTTGTTTAATAATGTACTTTGGAAATACACAGTCCTAGCACTGACTAAAGTCCAATATTAGCTGAAGATTCCCTTAGCAGACAGCTGTTCAAGAGAGTGACAATGCACTCAGATAACACTTTGGCACAAAGCGTGCGACTTTAAAGCTCAGTCAGATTATCATGAAAGATGAATTTGCTAAGGTTCTTTTCATTACTTTCTATAAGTGCTCTTGACATTCTCTGAAGCATCTTAGGAGAGCTTCCTAGGAAAAATGTCAAAATAAAGTAATAATTTTCTTATAATATTGTTTGGCAAAATGTGAGCACGGCCTGATTTAGAAATGAAGATCAGCAACTTATGAAGATGGTACACGCATGTATGCACCTATATATTTTCAAGGGCTTCAGTGTGATCAAAACAATAAATAATAATTTCATACGTGCATTGTCAACGAACTGGAACAACTGGTTGGTGTAGAAAGGGGATTTTATATGACCTTCCAAGTGTCCTGACAATATACATTTCAACTATACCTGGAACTTCTGTTTCAAACACTGGCAGTTACTCCCTAAGCAAAACAATTTATGCTGGTTTCATACTGGAAGCTTTTACTCTGAAAATTATGCTTCTACTGCTTTGCTTTTTTAGGGACAGCCTTGTTAAACTAGCTCATGGTCTGCCACAGGCACCAACTGGTACAACTCCATGAAGGTGACAAAATCTTTTGGTTTAATTAAAGAGATGATGATAAAGATATGTTTTATTATCTATAACCTCAGAAGTATGTATGATAAAGGGGGCTAGGTGGGTGTTGTCCCCTTCATAGTCACAGTCTCTCCTACCCACTAGCTGAATGATGGACAGTCTGGGATGATACTATCCTAAACTACAGGCTGTAAATTAAACTGATTGAAGAGTTTTAGGAATGCTACCATAACACATTATTCCGTATACTGTGAGTGAAGGCCTTTCAAAAATACTTTTCTGAATTAGAAGTACACTTACTTAATAATATGACTTAAATGCATAATGACAGGATATTTTAAAATATAAAGCTTAAATCTAATGGACTAGGTTTATGCAAAGAATTTAGGATTACTTACTTTTATTCTAAAGTTTTCTAAAGTACTTCACATATTTACCACATTTATATACAGATTACAGGAAAGAATCATTTAACTCATCACTGAAAGGCAATCGCGCCTGCTGAAGAACAAGGCAGCTGCTACATGATCCCCAAGCTCCACAGAAGACAACTGCAAAACTCTGAAAGACTTTGGTAAAGCTGGAATTTCACAACCCATCTTCTACAAAAAAAAAAAAAAGAAACCCTTAATACTTCAAGGGGACTTTAATAGGAGAAAGCAGGCAAGACTTCCTTTATTCTTCAGTTCCAGTGATCAAACCATGACAGAGCCAGATCTGTGTTTGCCGTTACAAATCTAGCAGTCTACCTCCCTCTCTGTGTAACCATTTGGAAAGAAATGTGCAGAAACTACCCTAGAGACACACTGCCCTTGATCTGCAGAAAACCTCCTGTAGTGTCAATACTTGCCTTGATCTGCAAGGTAACTCTTGATGTCAGTGGCAGTTTTGTGCACAGAGTGGGCAGTATATGGCTCCTAAGGAAAGTTTTAGAAGCTGGGGATGCATTGAGATTAATCTGTATTTCATGCTTCACTGGAGAAAAACAAATGAGCAGGATTTGTGGATACAGTCAGTGAGGAATATTTAACTGCAGCCAGGAAAAAAAGCATTGCACTGAAAAGTTACAAATTAAGCCAGAAAAGAAGATCAAGAGTGAGGGAGAGGATGGTTAGCCTTGAAAAAAGGCCCGTTTACAGAAGGATGGGGCTGTATTCATCTGTTCTACAGTTTCCCTTCTGAATGATCAATTTTCTTCTGGGCCATCTCTGATATTCTCCCATCAGCCAAACTTGAACTCCCAAAGCGCTGTCAAATGTTCTTAAAGCCATAACTTATAAGCCATTTAAACCAGGGGGAGGGGAAGTAGATGCTCACATTTCTCTGCACCTCTCTCAAAACCAATCCAGGCTGTTATCTTCTGGAAGATTCATAGGCAAAGAACCAGATTGCTCCCTGAAGTGAATCCACAGACTCAACTCTGATGGTATCTTCTGAGCCAGGAGATGACCTGACCTAGTAGAGAAGCTCTGGGCAGTAGGAAGTTCACATCCTCAATTTCTTTAAATTCATGGTAGTAAAGCTGCCAGTTACAAACCCCAACAGCTTCTATGTTAACTGCAGTGTCTAGTGGAGGAGTAAAGTGATATTCTCCGTATTTGGGACATGATGCTTTTAAAATAATCTATTTGGTGCATGTTGAGAGCCAGAAACATAAATAATATTTCTTATTGTATAGCAACTTCGCCCTACATTCTCCAAGTAATTTACAGAATTAATTAGTTAAGAGCATCTGATAACAGGACTCCATAGTAAGATGATTATGAGTATAATTAAAGGTAATGAAATGATGAAAGGACCTGTGCTCAACTTGTACATTAAAATAAGAAATTCTGAGGTAACAAAAACAAAGTTGTGCACAAAGACTTGCAACTAGGTACACGTGAACTTATGGATTTCACTTCTCTAGGGAAAGCCTGCTTCTAGCTAGGAGTATGTGTGTGCGAGATCTGAGACATTTGGTAAAAGCTTTGCTGTGGTACAGATATTAACATCAGGAGAGCAGCAAAAAAACCCCTCGAAACTAGTGAGGCACACAAGGTTCTGTGATGGCAATTAGAACTGAATTACTGAACTTAAACATTTCAGGCTTTCTAAAGGAAATGGTTTGGATGGCAGTAACAGGAATTCCTCAAGAATTGCCCATTTAGGCTCCATTCTTGATGGACACATATTGGATGTATTCAGGATCATCATCTTTTGGACAGATATTTTCTGAGACCAAGGACACACCCTGAATAAGCTTTTCTTCCCATGTGCGAGGCACAATAGGCAGTGTAGACCAGCAGTTGTGTAGTCCACCTGTAAACTATCAAATCCAAATCCAACATGGTGCTGCCGTGACAAGGGTAGGAAGGCTGGCCAAAAGACATCTTTCTACAAAGGTTAAGAGTTCTTCAAATGGATTAAGGAGAGAAAGCACAGAACTACAGAGAGTCCCTGGCCAAGATTATGGCTGGAAACCAGATTTCTGTAGGCACTTTTTTCATGACTCTTGCAAACAGTTATTTCCAAAACAACAGAAGTAATAATGAGTAGCTTTCTGAAGGCTGCTTGGTAGCGTGTTTTGGCTGACCTGGAGACTGCTGACAAAAAGAATGAGCTTCGGTGTAAATCTCCTTGTCCTTTCTGCCACAAAACATGCAGGAATTTGGTATCTTTGAGACATCCGCTCCCCCATCAAGCTGCTGAAACTGGCAAACAGCTTGGAAAAATCCATGCAGGATGTCAGGCAGATAGCAACACAATTATTTAGAACTTGTTTTATTAGGAAACACAGTTTAAAGTGAAAGTGTTTGCATTGAGACAACAAATACAGATTGTTTGACGAATTAGGTCTCAGGGTAGACCCTACTGCTGAAAATTACAACTACCTGAAAGGAGGTTGTAGAGAGAAGGGAGCTGGCCTCTTCTCCCAAGTAACAGGGAACAGGACAAGGGGCAATGGTTTCAAGCTCCGCCAGAGAAGTTCAGGCTGGACATCAGAAAAACATTTTCATGGAAAGGGACTTCAGGCACCAGAACAGGCTGCCCAGGGAGGTGGTTGAGTTGCCATTCCTGGAGGCATTTAAAAGACGGATGGATGAGGTGCGCAGGGGCATAGTTTAGTGGTTGATAGGAATGCTTGGACTCGATGATCCTGGGGGTCTTTTCCAACCTAGTGGTTCTATGATTCTGTGATTATTAAACACTCTTTAACAAACCCACCAAAATTACTGCTTTTCTGTAGTGACTGCTTTGGCAGATAGTGTATGGCTTTCTTTAGGTAAAATGCTGTCTCCATCTTGAAGAGTTCAAGACTTGTCATGAGATAAAGAAAGCGTTGAAAATCAAGGAAGCTCCATTTTTTTCAGAAATCAGCAAAAAAGCTCTAGTGAAGTAACACATCACCTAAGTGTTTTTCAGTGCAAAAGGAAGTTTTTTTCTTCCTTAAGGAGGAAGACTTAGGATCTCCATGAAATCATCCACAGAAGCCAACTTACAATTTATGATGCGGCACTTCTCCAGTCAAACAACCTTCTCACAGAGGTGGAAGATGTCAAAATTATGAATAAAGCACTAAGTGTAATCAAAACTGCATCGAGAGGATGCATTCTCTGTAGGTATACTACAGTCACCAAAGTTTCCAGTAACTCTAAACTTTCTTCTATGGTCTAGTGGGAATCAACGGACTCTGGGAATTCGTGATAATTGAAAGTTTGTATCACAACACTGATGTCTGATTATTAGCCATTCAGAATTGAAGGCTGGCAGACTAATAACACTCATATCCAAATAAATCAAGAAACTTTGATTCATCCTCTCCAGAAGATATCTCTGGCCATCACTACTGGCATCCATCACTTGAGACCACTCTCTCTAGCAAATCAAACAAGTATGAATACTATTTCTGTTTCTTACTTGACTTGGAGCTACTGACAAATATTCTGCTGACTCAAAAATGGTTTCTACCTACAAAGCATGCAAAATGAACAGGTACATAAGCAGAAGGAAAGTGCTGATCGACATGGAACACGCGTTGTAGCTCAAACAGCTTGTCTGAAGATGAAGACAATGTAGCCATTGGAGCAGGATGAGCTGTGGATGGCTCTCAGGAAACTCAGCATTTGTCACAATGAAGAGAACAGTGCGGTTTTCTGTGGAAAACTACCAGAAAGTCCAGCTCACTACTGATCTGAACAAGCTTTCATAAGCTTTCATATGCTATAAGTTTCTGATGATACAGAAACATGCAGTGCTCTGAGCTGTAGTGCGCAAGGGCATGGCCTGCCTGATCTGTCTGATGCCAAATACATTCACTGGGGCAAAAGAGATTGCTACTGAAGGGACCAGCGCTGCAACAGCTGCCATAGTAGTGTTTGATGATGGGGTATGAGACTGGGCCAGTATCTCCTGCTCAGATGTCAGTATCAAGGAAAATCAGTTTTTAGTTCTGAGCCAGGGTCAGCATTACACCAATGTTATCCCTCACAGTTCTGGCAAAACACAGCTTGAGCCACAGGGACCTCTGATCAGTAGCAACAAGGAGAACTGTGCTTCTTAACACAGAAAAATTCAAGGGGGTCACTTTCCTTGTTTTATTCTTGTAGCTGATAAGGTTACTCTAGACACATATACCACATTCTTGTGGTTTTCGCTAAGCATCTGGTCCTGGACATTTCTGAAGACCTGCCCAGGTACTGTTCTGCTACAATTAATAGAGGCAATACTCAAAGACTTGACAAGTTAAAGATAAGACTGCAAAGAGGGTTCCAGCAAGATATAAAGGGGGGGGAAATGGAAGTGAGTGGAGTACTCCAAAACTGCCAGGTATATAGAGCAAAGTATTGTGAAATAATATGAGCATGTAAAATCGTCAGACAAAATCTGTGCAAAACTGTGTTGGTCAAACCCCTGCTTCTACATAAACATCCAGAAAAGATGTAGTTTAGGACCACTCAAAATTGTGGGTTGTTTTGTTGTTTTCATTTCAGATGCGGATGTATGCTACGCCTACTCCCATGAGATCAAGCTTATGAAAAAAATAACCTGACTGGTGGAGAAACTGAAACACATGGAGTAGTCGTGTTCTCATCTTTTGGCTACTACCATTTCCGTTTTCTAATTTATACTACTAAAATTGTCAAGAAAAGAGTACTCTTGGCAAATGAGAGCAATTGACAATGAATATGGCACACAAATCTTTGTACCTGGTATCAAGTTCAGACTCTCCAAGGATTTACACCTATATGTAAAAATACATAATAAAGATAAAAACATGAAGTGTGAAGTAAGCACTTATTAAAGGCTTATTTTGGTTTCCAGCAAATAAGAAATTTAGAACTGCTGCTGTCCATGTGAGTCTGTGTCTGGATCTTTCCTGACAGACAAAATTATTCATGTCATATTAGAACCTGTCAGTTTGTTTAACCAGAAAAAAGAGACATATCATTCCTATAGGAGATCTAAACAACTTCATTATAAAAGCTGTGAGGGAGTCACACCACATTAGGAAGAACAAATGTAGTCTGCAGTGGTTTTTGACTTCTTCCTAAACCACTGACATACCAGAGGAAAGTACTACTAATTACTCCTACTTGCATTGATTTTTTTTTTCTTCAGGATGGATTACCTTGTCCTCCCTCAAATCTAATGATTTAAATTAGAATGAAACTGCAATCTGACAGAGGTTGGAAGTTACCCTTGAAAGAAAGACATCAAACATGACATTAAAAAAAAAATAAAAATCCTCTTTCCCTATTAACTGCTCTTCCAAAACAGGTTTAGTAAGTTTCAAGTGATGTGATTTAGCAAATAATACAGCGACATAATACACGACACTTTACAGGAAATGCCAGATATGTTTCTGGCAGTTAGATAAGGTTCAGTGATCTAGATCTGGATCAGATATGATCCTGTTTACACCCATGTAAATCCAAAATAAATTCCACTGAAGTCAGGGTATTAGTTTGATCAGAATCTTGTTCACTAAATCACAAATGATTACATTCTTAGGAATATTCTTCTTATCTGTCTCCTCCTTTTCCTCTTATAAACTCCCCAATTTTGTCGCCAGGACCACGAGGATCATCTAAATGAAACTCATATGTTATGGGTCATAGAATATCTCCCAGTCATTTCTACATCAAACCCAGCTCCTAGCAGTTGTGGTAAAAAAGATCAAACATTTCTACTGATTTTATGTTTGTTTTTCTTTTTTACTATCCCTGTGAGAACTCAGTAATTAAGACACAATTGCCATGGTAACATTGTTTGCCGAAATCTGATCATAATTAAATTAGCAGCAATATTTACATCGGGTTCTTCTTAACAGTCAACCTCCCCCTGTACTCATAGCAGATTGCATCATACCCACCAGTCTGGGACATTTGTCTGACCTGATTGTTGTGAGGTCAAGCTGAGAGATGAGTCTTAAAGAAAGTTGCCTGACTATGAGTCAGATTATCTGTTTCATGAGTTACGGGTGATAATAGCAATTACAACTACCTTTTTAGTTTTCCATCCCCCTCCTCTTCACTAGGACACTCACACTAGGCATTCACAGACCATTCTGTCCCACTGTTGCCATTTTGTAACCAATGACAAAATACTTCTTAATTTCTGGCTCAATATTACTTGCACAAACAGTTACGCTGCATGCCTTATGATGTAATAGCTATTAATCCATTAAAACTTGACCACTTTACAATACCTCACCCAGTTACAATGCAGGTGCTCATACAATTAAAAAAAAACATGACAAACAGGGATACTACAACGAATAATCTGATATGGATTTAGAGCAACTGATCCAGTAGGTCCTTATGTTGTAACCTGACACAAACCAGAGAACACTACAAAAGCTAATCTAGATATTGCATAAAACAAATATAAAATGACAAGAAAGAGATCTGATAGTCAATACATAGCACAGGAAACAATACATGCCAAGGAAACAGACAACTGTAACTGTAAGATGCCGAAGTGTGCTGAATTCTATATATAGTTAGGCATGTGCATACATTAACCTCAAGCTGGTTTGGAGCTGATGTCATTGCTTGAATAAATATACATTGAAGCACTTTTTTTCAGCACTGGCACAGAACCATAGAATGTGGTTTTAGATTTGTTCTTTTTTCTCTTTAGACGAATGTGGTAAATTTGAAATAAATGTTGAAATAAACATTGAAATAAACATCGAAATAAACATTAATTTCCCCAAGTTAAGTCTGTTTTGCCTGTGATGGTAATTGTTGAGGGATATCTCTGCCTTATGTTGACCCATGAGCTTTTCATTGCATTTTCTCCCACTGTCCTGTTAAGGGCATGTGGCAGCCAGCCAAGGTCAACCCACAATTACCATCAGACCCACATCTCTCCAATTTAGTGACAAGAATGTTGTATAAGACCATGTTGATGAACTTACAGAAATCCAGACAGTTGGCATCAATTGTTCTTCCTTTATCCAGCAATGCAGTCTCTGCTTCGTAGAAGGCCACCAGACTAGTCCGGCACAACTTGCCCTTTGTGATGCCATGTTGGATGTCTCTAATCACCTCCCTGTCATCTATATGCCATGACAGAGCGTCCAGTAGGCTCTATTCCATGGTTGCACCAGGCACATGACTATCAGTCAGTAGTTCCCAGGGTCCTCCCCTTTACCCTTCTAAAAAACGGGTGTGGTGCTTCCCTTTGTCTAGTCACCAGGGTCTTTGCCTGATAATGTGTAAGCCATTATCAAATGAGTAATAGTGATCCTGTGGGATGAAGGAAAACACAAGCAAGTCCAGGCACTGAAGGCTGAGGGCAGCCTTGACCTTATAGCACAAGTGCTATTTGCCTTGACTGACCTCATATATTATTTTTGCTTTCTTTTTCATATTTCTATTTCCTACAGCCCCCACTAGCTTAAGCATTATATAATCAGCGCTTTGAAAAACAGGAGAATTACAGGCTCCGAAAACTCTTTCCCTGTAGATTATTTTCTTCATCTGCATGATCTTAGTGACGTGTAAAACTCATGTCCTAGATTTTAATGATGGTGACCTTTTGGAGTTACAGTTGAGTCAATGCCATTTTAAACACAAGTCTGCTACTGTACTATATCTTTGCAGCTGCAGCCAAGTGAGAGGGTGACAAATGCAAGTACGAGTTCTTTCTGTGAAGATTTCTAGTCTGAGAAAATGCAAAAACTTTTACAAAATGAGTGCACTGATGTGCCATGACTTTGTATTGCTAGCACAAGTGGAAGCATTTTATTTTTCACCAGCTTCAAAGTCTGATGCATTTGGTGTACAGAAGTATACAATACATAGTTATGAAAAAGAAAATGTATTGCAGAGACACTATTTCATATGTTTGTGTCTCTTGGAATTGGAAATGCTTTCACAGAATTGCTTTAAGTGGCTATTTCAGAATACTTGTAACAGTGTTCAGGTAGAAACTCTTTATAGTTTCACATCAAGCATGACCAGTTTACAGGTTTAGCTTTACAAATCAGCTTCCATAACCTGGACAGCGAGAGCAAAATCAGCTTGTTTGAACCTCAGAAATTATCACTGATGAAATGTCTGAAACCAAAATGATGTAAAGACAATTTATTTATTTTACTAGGTCTACCAACATGTATGTGATTGGAATTTGGTCAATTATTCTACCAAGGCAGCCCAAGACAGAATGGAGTCTACAGAGCCTCGAGGTGCCATCCCTTTCCTCTTGATCTTCCCCTTCACCTTTTCTTCCAACATCTGGTGGTAGCCCTGAGGCATCTACATCAGAGCATTAAAGCTGCTCTCAGAATCTCAAAATCCTCCTCCTGTCTCTGTGGGAGATACCTGTTTGCACAGGAATAACTGAGAAGAAAATTTAGATTTCCATCTAAACTAAAAGTGTTTGAGAACATATCATGCTTCAAAAAGTTTCAATAATGAGGACTGCTATGTATATCAGCAATTTTAGAATACAGAAGAATATCTCTACGGTGCTTAATATTTTAATCAACTTTTGATCCAGCACTCCAAGTCTCTAACGACAATGACAGAATTATTTTCAGCACCCATTGAAAGACATTTTAAAAGGGAGGCCCTTCAGCAACAGTGTTTCTTAAAAAAACTAGTACAGCATGTACGCATGGGAAACTACAGCTGAAAAGGAATTTGACAAGTGCTGCTGCAAGGTATTTCTCAGAGATGTTAAATGTCTCAGTTCCTGCAGAGTTTGGATTTTATTTCAACATCCTTTTGCTATTCAGTGTCAATGCACAAACTAATTGCACATTACTGTAGCAATTTCCACTGTGGAGCTATTTCACATACTGCACCATACTTTATAGTAACTTGCATACTTATTACTGGGTCTGACCAGAGAAGAACTTGATGGTGTAATGATTTCTGTATGAGAGAGGACCTGATCTGTGATATACTTAGTGTTAGTCTAGAATAAATCTGTTAACTTCAGCAGACTCGTGCTGGTATAATTTAGGTATGAGTTAGATCCACACTGTGTATTCATAAAACTGCTCACTGCTGGAGGGAATCAGACCCGCTCATTATGTGTCAAAGAGCCCACACTGGTGGCAGTCCTAGTGCCAATGTTGTCCTCTCTCAGCCAGCCAGTGGGAGGAAAAACATTAATGTGAAGTGCTCAGACACTACTTTACAGGGACCATAGAACTACCCACTAGCTTGGCCATATGGGTGACACTGGGCTATAATTGCTGGGTATCTCAAGTGCAGAGTTGTTACAGCTAATCACAGTTTGTCAGTCCCTAGAGACAATGTTGATGTCATGTTCTTGAGTGAACTCCAGTTTCCCCTTGCTTGCAAAGCACTGAGAAAGCACACTGGCTGGACTTCCTCTAGGGCTACTGCAAGTCATAAAAAAATCGTCTCTGATTTTCTGACACAGAACTTCTAGTTAAATTTTTAATAAAAGTTAGGATCACTAATGGAAAAGCTGAGAAACAGCCACAGTGATGTTAATATAGTCAAACGATTATGTCAGTGTTAGCCACTTTACAGACCAGCCCTCTACTTTCAGCTAGTCCTCTAGGATCCTTCTAGTGCTTTTTGACTACATAAATGACTTTCAAGTCATAACCTTTGTGTTTATGGGGTTTTTACTTGGACAGCAGGATAAACTAGATTCTTGTGGGCAGACTGTTGAAATGTTTCTTCAGCAAGGATAGAACAAGATAGGCTAGTAACCATGGCTAACCTGAAGCCATTACAAGGACAGGAGTGCCTGTAGGTGAAGGTGGCACTGCAGCTGGCATTACTGGCAAACAGGAAGGCTTATGGGGAACAAGAAAAAGGACAAGGGTCTAATCGATACTTTGGAGCTTGAAAATCAAGTAACAGAAAGCCAGTGGAAGGAATTAATGAAAAGCCATCCATAAACAGTATCATGCAGAAAGCTCTGGGCTAGCAAAAGGGAATCCTTTGTGGGCTGAAGAACCCAAACAAAAGAAGGTTAGAAGAAAATAGAAAAGGAAAAAAGGACATGAGTAAAACAAAGCAGCATAGATGGGAAAACCTAGATGCTGCATTTGGTCACAGGCATTAAAGAATTCATGAAGGCTGTGCATGTGTAACCGCAGGCAACCATCAGCTCTGACACATGGATTGCCAGATCCCTACACTTTTGGAAGATAAACAACTTATTTTGAAGGGAACACTTCAAATAATAGTATAGATATTGCTGTAAATCACAGTCTTATTCCTTAGCCGTATTTCATCAACTTTACCTTATGCACCATCTTTCTATGATATGCCAGACACGATGTTCCTCTATTCTATTATCTGCTAACAACCACTCCTAAATTCAGTATTTCATACTCCTCTAATTCTGCTGTCTTTTAACCCATCTGTAAATGTCCAGTTCTACAGACTAGTGGTAATATTTCTATAATTGTCCCCAGCAGCTCTCAGTGCCAACACAAGGATGAATAGAGTAAAAACGCCTTGCTGTATAGTGCATCTTGAAGCAGGCTTTCAATGCTCTGTAGCCATCAAACTAAACCACCATTCTTATTTCATATTTTTTATATGGGTAACTCTTAATGCGTCAAGAATAACCAGAGCAAGAAGAGTACTATCAGAATGTTATTTGTGAATGGCTGCCCACTTTGCTCTTGAGCTAAGGATATATTTACTGGATTTATTACAGTTTAGTGGCACAAGATCATGAAATCACGTACAACCCAAGTTTAATTACATGACTGAGCCTCTCATGGGCTAGGTCGCCTATACAGAAACACAGGACAAGTCAGCTTCTGTTGAAATTTGATTTTGGTGTTGATTGACTCTGAAAATCAGGCTCCTCTGTGTCAAAAAATCTTGATGTGACAAGACTTGGGTTCAAGTAAAAAACAGAAAAAAGATATAATGCATGCTTATTTGTAATAATANCTGTAATAGCCTTTCTTGACCTGAAATGTCATTTCCATATACCTTATTCAGAGCTTACTCCACATTTAACTACTAAATACAGATAAGAAACCCTTAAATGTATTCTAGCTGGTCTCAAATGTAACCTTAATTTTCCTTTGTGATTGCAAAAGTGCAAGACTTTCATGAGCTCTGCTTGAATTTTAGAAAACTTTGGTCCTTGAGCAATTCATCTTCTTACCATGTAAATCCATTATAGTATTTGGACTAATCCTTTTGTCAAAGGGATTCCTGGGAATGCCAAGAGGCAGCTACTTTTACTGTGTTCTTGTTCTAGGCAGTGCCTGAAAACTGGATGTGTGGTTGTTAAGAAAGCAAAATTCACTCAGAGAGCTCTCCAAACAGAAAAATCTCCCACATAACCATTGCTGCATGTCTGCAGGAGTGGGTCTAAGGTTCAGTAGGTGTCCTGGAGCTTACAACCACAACTCTTTGTTGCCCTTGCTTGAATAAACATTTGATAAAGGAAAGATGAAGAGAAACGTTAATCCTGAATTTGAATCTCAAGACATACCAGGGTGAAAGAGAGAGAGAGAGAAAGTGAGGGAGTGAAAAAGAGGGATTTGGCTACATTTTCTTACAAGGTTATAATAAAAATAAAGCCAAAGATACTAATCAGGGGAATTATCTCTCCTCTTACTTAAACAGCTACTTTATGCAAAGCCAAGGAATAACTGGCCTTCCAGGAAGACTTATGCTAGCATAAAAAGGGAGATATATAAGACTACACAGCTGAAAAAAAACCCACCAATAGTAAAGATTGGGCACAGCATCAGAAATGCACAGAATTTGGGAAACAATCATGAAATAGGCTGACTGAGATTCCTCCAGCAATTTACCAGTCAAACGAATTCTGAACATAAAACAGGGCAGCACAAGTCCTCATCTCACCCTTGTAGTCCCAAGGCAAGTTATTGAACCCATACAAATCTTTCCATCTGTGGAGTAGGTTAATAATTTTTACCTATGCATGTCTTTGGGATTAAAACATTATTTTTAAAGTACTTTGAGGATGGATCATGCTATGTGATTGCTAAATATTATTATTACTAAAAATGTGACATATTGTTTGAGTTAAAGAAAATAGTATATCTTTATCTTAAGAAGCCTGCCAGTGCATAATGAACTGAAGCTGTGATTGCTTAACATAGTTATTGCAATTCTAGTCTGAATGTTCAGTATTTATTGTTTGCTTTGCACAGACATATATTAAATTAATAAGGTTATACTGTATGATTGCTCTCCCCTGAGACCTTTTGGAAATGACACTGTCCTAGGGAGCACACTTTTTAAAAAAATATTATTTTATGTATTAGTTTATAAGGATGGACTATTGTTTCCTGGATGTATTTTTATTGATATCTAATACTGTGCTATGCTTAAAGGAAACTTCCTTGCTTTGAACATTAAAACCAAAAGAGTACAAAGTATATAAAAATGGACAGCAGGAAGTAATCCTACATAGGAACTGAACAGACCAATTTTATCTTTTTTTTCCGTGAATGTCTGTTGTCTGCTGTACCATTCCTACCTTATATGCAAATAACATACAGTGGAGAAAACAACATTCTCACTCCTGTATTGAAAAAAAAACATTTCCTGTTCTTTCAATGTCACTGAGAGAAGCACATGTTACAAACTCATCACAGCTTTAAACAACTATGATGTCCTATTCTACATGTCCACTGGCACACTGCTCCTGTTAGCAGGGTGGGCGATACCACCAGCATTTGCTGCCACAGTTTTGGCCACACATGATTCAAGAGCTATTACAGTCCAGGAGCAATGAATGCTTAATGGCCAGTGCACACGCAGCCACCCTGTTTTGTAGGCTAGCAGATTCACTTGCATGGATGCTTGCCGGTTTGCCGCTCAACATCGAGCCTTATTGCCCAGGAAAGCTTCAGTTCCAGACATAACCAGACTGGAACCACTGATGGGATCTGTGCCTCTTTGAATATAAACAACACCACTGAGACCCAGCCAGAACTAAGTTAAATACAGTTGGAGTCAAATGCTCAATTTCCTGGCTTAAAAAAGACAGCTACCAACTCCCTGAATTTGTCAGAGAGCGCAGAATCATTATTCAAAGTGTCGGTGATTTCCATACACCTCTGGGGCATATTCCACAGCACTTTATTCTTGTTGAATAGACTTACTCACCCATATACTACCAAATGAGTACCACGAACACGTTGCTCAATGCGTTTCTCAAGGCAAGGGGTTAGGGGAGCTGGTCCTCAGTGTATATATAAAGAAGCCTTGCACCTCCACTCTTCTGTGAACTTCAAACTATGGTTTGCTCTTGTTTTAGAAGCTTTAAAGGTTGCAAATAAATCTAGATCACCCTGAGATGACTGCCACTGCACAAGCCATTCATCTAGAACAAATTTCACTGTCATTTAAAGTTGAACTAGATTGGACAATGAAGAAGTAATCAAACCATTTCCACGTGAAGCAGGTAATTATAGCATCTGTTAAATTATAATGATTAGGCACTGCTAAGAACAAGCCGCAAGAAATCTCAAGCAACTTTAGAAGGGGGAAAAAAGTTTAATCAAACTGCTGCAAGCCTCTTGCAATGTATTTGATTTTTCCTTCCCCTCCCCTTATAAAATGCAAGCAGGTTAACAAGAGACAAAAGGCAGATAAGGGAGCTAAGTGGATCAAGGAGAGCCTTGGGAAATTCTCAAACAATATGTCTGATTGTGGCATTAAATGGTTCATTTGGTAGCGATTAAATGGGAGAGGACTTTCTTTATCATGGAAATTGTCCCTCTCTAATGTTGGACCTATGCTAATGATCTAAAACCCAGAGAAAACTATGCCTGTGTAATAATGGTTTATAATACACTACTTCATGATGGACTTTGAGGAATATTTAAATGAATACAGTCATGAAAGGAAATCTGAGCAGCAATAGATTTTTGCTTGGCAGGAATTATTCTCATTGGTGTCAAAGTTCACAACCTAGAAAGCGTGCAAAATTTGCACCTTGGTGCAAAATTTGCCATTTTTAGTCACAACACTGAGAAAAACAAAGGACCTTCAATGGGATTCTCTTTTACTGAGAAGTCTCCTTTTCCAAGTCTAATTAAAATTAGCCTGGCTATGGGAAGAACTGTACTGTAATCACTGGGGGAATTGCAAACCTGTATTTAAACCATGTAAATCCTTTAGAGCCCTAATTTATATTTTACAATGTAATCTATGTCAACAGTGATATTCCTTCAGAGAAGGAGGGCCCACTTGCTCAGCACACCAACTAAGAGTTTCAGAGCAATCAGAGGTCCTGTTTTCAAATACATTTACTAACTCCCTGGCCACTCTGAGTGACTTTAATTTAAGCTCTCACCATTTTATTTCAAATGAATTGACACATTCACACAAAAGCAGTAAAAGAGGGTTGAAATGCCTTTAAGATCTCACTGCTGCAATATCAAAAATATTTCAAACTTTCAAGTGAAGAAAAGGCAGTTTCATATAATTGCATGACCAGAATCTTGGATGGAACCAAGAATAGCAACACAGTCAAACACTTAAAAAGCCGGAA
Source organism: Piaya cayana (assembly GCA_013389865.1). Classification (NCBI taxonomy): domain Eukaryota; kingdom Metazoa; phylum Chordata; class Aves; order Cuculiformes; family Coccyzidae; genus Piaya; species Piaya cayana. The sequence goes on along the minus strand of WAAB01003355.1, from coordinate 345,555 downwards.
AGCATCATTAAAAGGTCATCCCTTTCTGCCTCAGCTTCCTAGACACCAGTGGAAGAATAACAAATGGTTATGGTTTCATTTTACAGTGTAGTAAGGAGGATTTGAGAATCCGCAGGGCCTCATCTGCTTTTTCTTAAGCAAACATTTAATGTAATTTTAAATTTCACTTCATCATTGTGATAGCTTCAAGCAAGCCTCTCCTGTGGGCCAATCTTCACTCTCAGTGGCATACAGTCAGTGTTACAGAACTGACAGAAACAGCTCCCTCTAAATTATCTGCTCCCTTATGGCTGTGATTTGTGACAAAAGGTACACTTGTAGGGACATAGCTCCTCATTCTTTTTCATTTGCTTTTAAGCAGTGCTTTGTAATTTGTGTGTACAAAGAGCTAAAGCTAGTTATTGTCACAGTGGTAAATTATAAGGTTTAATGGGGTGCAGGGACGAGTTTACAAGATTTTAGGTGTATGAAAGTCCAAGAGGTAAATGATGAGGTTAATACTTCCAAAAGCACTGGAGATGTATTTTCTAGAAAGCCTCAGGCCCCAGTTAGGCTTCATTTTCAAAAGTGGTCCATGTATTTCAAAGTCTTAAGTGTTCCCAAAAATTACTGGGATGTAGCCTTATACATCACTTGGCACTTCCAAAAAGCATACCTTTATTAAAATGTATAAAAGTGTCTGTATCAGTGAGGTACCTCTCTTTAAGGTCTAGAGAGTGAGGCTGCTGGCCTACTAGGCACTTTTTATAGATTCCCTGCATTTCTGCATTTTTATGTGTGTAAATAAATCTCACCTAGTCCTCTGGAGTCTTTTAAAAGCAACAGGACAACTCATGCAATGCCAGTGTGTGAGTATCAATAAATCCTTTATAATCAAACCTCCTAGTGATTACTGATATGGACTTGCTGCTAAGGCCAGAGCAAAGCTCAAATGCAGGCTACCAGCCTCAAACAGCCCAATTCAACCTACAAGTGTCAAAGCATGGGACAGAGACCTGAAAAGAAGGTGATCTGCAAAAATGAGAAGTTCTCTACTAACAGAGACACCTCTGACCAGCCTGATGGCTCTCAGTTGATGGCCATCTTCCACTTGATGTTCAACGAATGCAGAGTGAATAAGGCTATAAGCAGTAATTGTCAGTATTTGTACCCAAGGTCTTCAGATGTCTTTTTATGGGTTAAGAGCTGGAGAAGTAAAGGCACTTTGAGGACAGCATTTCTCCAGTACTGGCATCTCCACCACAAAATAACCCCCTATGCCGCTCAGTCTTCCTGAGGTTCCCATTCCTCTACCATGACAATGAATTTGCCGGAAACCTCCTTCATCCTTAACTCAGACTATAACTGATGGCAGTTGTTTGAACACAAGACTGTTGCCTCCACACTAAATCTTACTAAAGAGAAACAACTTAAGTTCTGAATACTGAAATGCTACAATTCAATAACCAAGGAAGATTCTTTGCTTACCCCTTTACAACTACATACCAGCGGTCACGCTTGCTATTTCTTCAGCAAATGAAGATTTACAGTCTGTGCATAGACTGGAAAGGACAGAGTAGAAAAAAGGAGGGAGAAACAAACCTCACGCATGCTCCATCATCTCTCTCTCAAAAGAAAAAGTACCCAGTTTAGGCTTAGTTGGCCCTTGAGCCTTTTTCTGGTTTATCTGATGACTAAGCATGTGGCTTCAGGCAGCAAATGTGGAGGTCAAGGAAACTCCCCCAAAATGAGTTGCAGTGTAAAACTGCAGCATGATGTTTGCTCAGAACTGAGAAGCGAAGGTCCCAGGCTTCTCTGTTTCTCTGGTACTCACTTAAACAAACGTTTAACCTAAATGAACGTGCTGGGCAAAGTCAGTGTTGGCTGCACTCAGCAAGTGCCATTCAATCACCAGAGGCATAGCAGGGAGAGTGAAAGAGAGAATTACAGGGGCAAAAAAATGATTATTGAAAATAATCATCAGCTGGTGCTGGCTCCAGATCTGGGGTGGAGAGGGGAAGGACCTCTAAATTAGGTTCAGAGGATCCACACTTGTTCATTTATGTGGTTATACAAGCTGCCCACCGTCAGAAAGCAGGGCATTTGGAAATTAAAAGGAGAAAATCATGCCATCTTAGTACATTTTGCTGATGAAGACTACTTATGGTAAAGATAAATAAAAAGTAAAGTAGATAGCTAGGCTGCGTAGGACTTCAACTAAACCCTTATAGAATTTCATCTCTGCTTCCATCAGAGTTCCCAGTGCTTTAACAACATAACTGGGCATATCGTCCTGCACAAAGGAGAATGAAAACAGAATGTAAGGAATAAATTCTTAGTTACATGGTCTATGAGATGCACTGTTCCCCCCAGCAGCAAAATGTCCATTGACTTTTACAAGGAGTGGCTGGACAGAGACAAAATTACAGCAATAACTCTGCCTTAACTCAGTCACTGCAGGAAATGTCTTCCTTCCCTGATAACCCAGATTTTGAGCCTTGGACATTCTTAATGAAGACAATAAGAATTCTGCTTTGATGCAAACTTGAGCAGAGCAGACCCTCCAGAACAGCCAGTGCTGGACAAATTTTGATGCACTCATACGAATCTCAGACAGCATCAAGTCTCATGGGTCAGTGTCCTGGGCTGAGTTCACTACCTAAATCCTCATGATTTCCTAGCAACAAGGTTTAAACCCTTCATGCCTCAAAACCTATGAAATAAAGCCAAAAAAAAAAAAAAACCACCAAGGAAAAAAAAAGAAATCACAAAATAAGAGCTAAGTCTAAATGTTGAATGTTATTTTGCACATAATGTTGCTAGGCTATAGGTTACTCCTGTAACTGTCAGAGGAAGCATTTAGGGCATAGCATGTATAAAAACAAATATCCGAAATACAGGCAGTGTGACAATAACTGGGAGCCTATTACAGAGAATTCTGAATTCACTAACTCAGGCTCCATATGACCGCTGCAGGATATGCACTACAATTTGATCTCAGTGTTTGTCACTTGTCAAAAAATTGAGAACAAAGAGCCAATTAGCTGTGCTCTGTTTTCTTTTATTTTGCTGGAAATAAAAGCTGAGCTACGATACAATAAGAATTCCTGGTGTGTGTATGAGGCAAGGAGAGGGAAAAAAGCAATAAACAAACATTTTTACAAAAACTCAAATCATTGGACTTGCAAAACAAAGACAGCTGGGATGCATAATCAAGAGTGTTAGAAAGATTGTATTTTATACAACAGAAACTCTCCTATTCTGGCATTTGCTCTCTAAATATACAGTACAACTACTAACTACTGAAAATCTGCAAAGGTTTTTAAGGCATCCTAGCTGCAGTAAGTTAGAAAGGTTTTTGGGCTATGTGAAAGGCAGCGATGGGCATACAGTGGCCAAGAGTTTTTCAACTATTAAGACAACACTGGTTTGCATTTGGTTAGAGATAATGATCTTAAGATTTGTTTGTGAGAATTTAATTATCTGCCCCCCCTCCACCCTGTTCTGCAGCAGGTAAAGAGACACTGGAGACACATCACTAGCATTTGAGTGCCTCTGCAGCGAAACACATCACAGCTGCTTAAGACCATGAAACAGCACTTCATAGATTCCTCAGTCTTAAGATAGGAAACGACCACCTGGTTTTCTAGTCTCATGCCCTGAGTAATCCAGTCTATTACATTTCACTCAACTGAACAGTAGGCCAAAATTTTGAACAAAAATTGGAGGTGGGGGAGAGAACTACTTCAACCAGTTACAATGACAGAGAAAATCTAGAAGGGTGGAATAGAATTACTGACATTAGAATGTAACTAGGACACAGGAGCTGATACCCATGTATTGCAAAGTTGACGAGATGTTTAAGAAAGAAATAAGAAAGAAAGAAAGAAAACGTCAATACCTGACACTATCCTAGAGCATTGGTTCAGCTTTGACTAGTAATGTGAATGAATCATTGAGGAAGTACCAGTGACAATTGGAGCAAGATTGGCAAGCATTCCTGAGAGGTTTCCCATATAAAGATGGGTCCAGTCCAACATCTGACACCATCAAAGAAGATAATACGCAGCTAGTTTACTAAGACAACCTGATATAAATCAAAAAAATACACAACCAGTGAAGGAGGTAGCATGCTATTTGCTAAGCCCTCTTAACACTTAAAAACAATTAGCAGGTAAATTTACATCACAATCTGGAGTCTAGCTATGATAACAAAAATACTTTGGTATTAAATTTTTTTTGTGTAAGGAATTGCCCAGTAATAATATGACTTCTCCCATTCCTACTGACAGCAATGGAACGATTTTATGACTGGCAATTTCAGTGAGACCTCATTCATTTCTTAGGCTCTACATCAAATGAGGAAAACCTGCTGCTTTTTCTGCTATCACAGGTGTCTTTTCGTGTGCTGTTCATGAACTGCTTAAGCTTATTATGTTTAAATAATAAAATAATGCAAACCCAGAGAGTGGTTCTGTACAAACACAGATTAAAGTTCTTTACCTAGAGCTGTATTCAGGTCACTCCTAAGGGAGGCTGAAGGGAACAGTCTGTGTGCACAGGGAAAAACACACTTCATGGTTAACAACAACTGCCTTTCACACTGCTGCCTTTTAAGCAGCAATGGGAATCAAGCAATTCTGATTTCTAAGAAAAAAAATATCCAAATTTGTGTTTGAGCACAAACAGAGATAATTAAAGTACTTGCTCTAACAGGAAGCTGCATTAGAAAACAACTTTCCACTTTTGAGGACACACACAGTGTTTCTTGTTATGCCAATTTATTTTAATTAATCAGAAAAACATTTGAGATATTAGCAATGCTAGTGCTTAGCCTGTCATTCTGCCTCCCCACTAAACACCTGGAATGGCCATTCTAAAGCACAAGGAGGAATCTCTCCTTATGGCACTTCACTAAAAAGAAGCAGTAGAGATTCAATGGCACAAATCTTTATAATTCCACTCATCTGGAGTAGAGCTGAGCTACGCTTCATAAGTGATGGAGTTCATCACTGTGCAGAAATATGACTTAACCCTTAATGGAGTGTGAAGTGGTGCTCAAGGCATTGCAGGAGGAAGCTAATGCTTTCCAGGGAGGAAGACCAAGCAGCTGACAAACTACACCATCTCCCAAAAGGCAGCCTGTGGCTTGGATTTAAACTTGAGTGTCACATACGGTAGTTGGCCTGAAGTGCCACGGAGACACAGAAGGAAAACTGACCGTATTGGAAAGCTGGAAGAAACAAGTTTAGACTGCTGCCAGGTTACGGTCCTAGAATACAAAGAGAACATAAATATCCCTCAAGGTATTTAAGGACAAAAAGGAATGAGAGGATGACTTATTTCTCGCATTGCTGAAATCACCACTAAATATTATAGTATCCGTGTAAGCAGCAGCTCTCCAACAGTATCTGGAAAATAAAAATTAAACCCACCATCTTCCGTGTTCCTCTTTGCAATAATGAGGCTAGCTGACCTGTGATGACCAGCTAGTTTTCTTTATCTTGTCTACCCAACCCAAAGTAGTTGGGTCAACCTTCTCAAAAAAGAGCTGGGCTGCTCAAAACCATGTGATTGACGTGACTTCTTAAAATTTCCTGTTTCTGAAGTTTAAAAATCTATATCTTTAATATTTCAATGTTTTCATTATCAAAATTGTTATTAAAATGTACTTTAATAACCTATTTTGAATTTTATTACAGAATGTCTGTAGCTGCCTCTCATTTAAACCTGTTTAAATAAAATAAAGAGCACTACAAGCTTACATTTTACTCTTACTCAGACTAAAGTCATTGGGTAATTGGATAATACCAGTTGCTGGCATACCAAAATAAGCACCAAACACCTCTAGAAATGGCAAAATCAAATGCAGGATTTGCCCTGAGACATGCAGAAAAACATGCTACCAGCATCACCAGTAATATCGCCTAACTGGAACTGTTTGTCTTACCAGAAATACTAACAAGCTAGGGGGAAAAAAGCAGTTTTGACAGTTGCGTAGCAACCAGGAAAAGGAAGGTGGATGTTCCCTGAAGACAAGCATGGCAGAAACATGGGGCAGACAGTAGCTTGGCTCCAGCTGAGGTTGTTGGGTGGTGCCAGCCTGACCTTAGACCAGCTACAATCCAGCAGGCAGTGATTCCCATGTGCCAGCTCTCAGCCAGTGTCTTCTTACATACGATTGGGCCGGCTATTAGCATCAAAATGGTATGAAAGCTCTCAGAATAAATAAGCAAGAAGACTAAGTCAAACAGCATGTATGAAATGGCAAGCAACGAGCAAGAAGTTCTCCAGTCAAGTCAGTTTCAGCACTTGAACGGCTCTGCTGTATGGCAGAGCTGCTGTATGCTGCTGACTGAGAGCAAGAAGTAATCCACCAGAGGCTCACAAGGCAACAGCCACAAAATCATCAGCAGGAACGCCAGCCTTTCCATAAGTCCCTTAGAAAAAAGACCTGAAAATACCTGAGCTTGCATATTTTGCTCACCTTCTGTTAAAGTCATTGAGATCAAGCCCTAAGTGGGATCCAATTGATGATTTACTTAGTGAAGTATCCTCCTGTTCACACATAAAGCACTGTGACTTTCAACATCTCTAACTGTTCCATGAAGCTGTGACAGTGCCTACACTCCCTAGCGGATTTGGTTTATTATAACCATTATCAGTAAAGATATTTCATCATAGAGAATTTACTATATTTTAGTAGAATAAGGAAAATAAACTGTGTGTTAAAGCTTATGAAGAGCAAGGGGTTTTTTTAATTACACACCAGTGAAGACCAAGCAACCAGAGAGGGTAACCAAGGAGAAAAATTTGCCCCTAACCTTTCATCCTCTTTCACAATAATGTCATTTTTTTTCTCTTCGATTTTTAACCTTCTCTGTCACCACCAGCAATAAAAGCTGCTTCCCGCTCCCCCACCTCCTTTTTCTGGAAGAACAAACAAACAGTTGCCATTTCAGTCAAAGCAATGTTATTCTTTGGCTAGCTGGCACTGGTTTCTGCTCACAGGGCGGTCAGTTCCTTTGGCTCCCATCCAGCACAATGAATAAACCATTCTGGTTCCTCTATTTGGGCTCAGAAATCTGTGCCTCAGACCTGTTTCCAGCCTAAGCACTTCCAATTTACAGCGCTACATTGCTACAAGAAATAGATCAGGTCAATATGAAATGCAAATATATTTGAAACAAAGCTTTCTTGAGTGTTCTTAGGTGTTTCCTACTCTCTTCTTCCTCCTCTCTTTCATGTTTGCAGGCTGGAATTTCCAGCTTTTTTTTTTTTCCTGCAAGAAGTTTGACTTTTTCCATCAAGTCTTTCATACAGGTGAGACACTTCCTCCAAAATGCACAGCAGAGGCAGAAATCACAGACAGATCCTTATAATCTTTTCCCCTTTTCTAACTTCCCAACTTTTATATAGAATCATAGAATCATAGAATCACCAGGTTGGAAGAGACTCACTGGATCATCTAGTCCAACCATTCCCACCAATCTCTAAACCATGCCCCTCAGTACCTCATCCACCCACACCTTAAACACCTCCAGGGAAGGCGAATCAACCACCTCCCTGGGCAGACTGTTCCATTGCCCAATGACCCTTTC